>CAUYLG010040584.1:0-72500 GCA_963573385.1 Cacajao melanocephalus
TTTTTGATGGCTGCATAGTATTCCATGGTGTATATGTGCCACATTTTCCCTGTCCAGTGTATCGTCAATGGGCATTTGGGTTGGTTCCAGGTCTTTGCTATTGTAAACTGTGCTGCAATGAACATTCGTGTGCATGTGTCCTTATAGTAGAACGATTTATACTCCTTTGGCAACAGGTTTTCATTGAGCAAGAGTAACCTGAAGAGACTGAATAACCTAACTTAAACTTTGGAGTCAGACTGATCAGAATCACGACTCCCTTATAAGCTATGTGTACTAGGACATATAATTCAACTTTTGTAGACTTCAGGATCCCTTCTGTTTAAAAAAAAAGGTTAATGGTAGCTATCTACCAGTGCTTTTGTGAAAATTAAATGAGATAAAGAGTATAGGGTGGTTACTGTGATAGAGGGTACAATCAGCACTTAATAAATTTATTGATAGAGTTATTATTTTATTACCAGTGTTGGGGAGCTGATGTTTACTTTGTTAGGCATTAGGCACACAAAACAGTTGTTTGAAATAGTACCTGGCTCAGACCGACGCTTTGGAATTTGGCCTCTAAAGACTTGAAGCCTCTGCATTCCTGATTTTTTCCTTTCTATATTCCCCATCCACAGGGTTATTCTGCCCCTTAGCGCTAAGATGGCTTATACATAGCAGTGATGTGAGAGGGTTTTGCGCTTTCTCTGCAGATTAACCTCTTCCAGTGTTAACATGTCACTGTCTGCGTTAACCACCGTCTGGCAACCACATGAGATATGCACACTGTTGTCTCTATTTCTCATCTGTCATTTATTTTTCAACCCAATTAAAAATCTGGCTTCTCCTGCCATTGGTCTACTGAAAATGCTTTAGCTAAATTCACCCAGGAGCTCAGCCAAGTTAAGTCCAGTGTGGAGTTTTTCAACTTGCACCTTACTGACCTCTTGGTAGAGCTAACCACTTTTTCCCTCTTGAAACACTCTCTTCTCCATTACTTCCTATTTTGGGGATCACTCTATGTTGATAGTCTTCCATGCTCTCCAAAAGCTCATGTTTTGCAGACTTTTTTTCCTTTTCAACGTTGGGTATTGGTCTTTCTCAGTGCTTAGTCTTTCTTCCTCTATAATCTCCCCCTAGACATGCTCGCCCACTGCAAAGAGGTCATTATGTCCTATTTGCTAGGACTTTGAAGCTGATGTATCTGAGTATTATGTTGAAATCTAAATGAGTACTCAATGGCCTTCTCCCTATCTCTTGAACATCGAACTTAATAGTTCCCAAATGGAATTTGTGATTTTTACCTTTACCAAAACATCCTCCCTCCTCCATTATTCCCAGTGTACCTCTAAATTGAACATATAGCCAAGCTCCATTGATTTTTTTTTTTTAACCACGAAATCTATCTAAATCCACCCACTTCTCTACATCTCTATTGCTGCCAGCCTAGTCTAAGCCACCGTCTTTTTGTCACCTGATTATCGCAATAGCTTCTGCACTGGATCCTTGAATCCATTCTCATTCTACTCCAATTTATCCAGCAAAATGCAGCCAGGATATTTTTAAAAGATAAGTTATGATGTAACCCTGTGACTAAAAACCTGTAATAACTACTCCATGCTCAGTGACAGTATCTAAAAGTGTTAGCATGATCCCGAATACACCAGAGTCCTTCTAATCCAGTTTTATCTTGGACTCTTTCATGTCTTTTTTCTAGAAATATTAAATGAGCATTTATTAGGTGTCATGCAGGCTGTAGTTCTTGGATTGGTGTCATGCATGGTGTCATGCAGGCTGTAGTTCATTTTCTACGATAAGTACTACTCAAAATTTTAACTTAAAAAATGCCTAGGTGTTCATTCAAAGGAATAGAAAAAAAACCTGACACGAAATGGTTAAACTCACATTATTTTCTCTATTCTGAGTAATCCCCCTAAGAGCAAAACTCTTTGCGCACATGTTTTTAGATTTGGGGTTTAGATCTTTGACTCCAGGAAATCTCCCTTTCTAAGCATGAACACACAGATTTTGCAGTCGAAAGCTGGATTAGTGATTGATAGAAGCTCTTCTCGTGTCATTCTCCCTCCTTTCCGAGAGATTCACTCTCAGAAACAGTCATGCAAACTCTGCCTACGCCTTCAGTAAATTGGAGAAGTTGACATTCTAAACATCTAAAAGGTAAGAGTTTGGGTAACAGAAAGTTACCACATTGTACACAGGGCACATTTCAATTTTCTGCTGCAGTACTCAGAGGAGATTAGAGTGTTCACAAAGTTAAAAAATTTCAGAACAGACAGGGAGAGTGAGCAGCCAATTTCCATTGCATCTTTACAAGTGACTATCAGGAAATTTGTTATTAATTTTGTCCAAGGTGATGTAATCCAAACATTAGTCACCAACCTCCTTTTCAGTGATAACGAATGATCTATTAATTGCCACACAGACTGGCCTCTTGTCAGGCTTTGTTTTTCTTTGACCTTTGTGCAGTATTAGATACCTCCACTACCCTGTCTGTGTGACTCATGGTTGGCTGCTGTGTATGATGTGCCTAAACCTCTTGGGTCGTCCTCCCTTCTGTTGGCCTTTCTATCTCTGGATCATCCCGAATTGCTCTTAATATGTGGACGAGTCTCAAGACTCTGGTCTTGTCAATCTTTTCTCCCCTTGCTATAAGTCTCCCTTCTCAAACAGAACTAATTCACTCTCACAGCTCCAACTATACAGATGATCCCCAGAGTATTATCTTTTTTTTTTTTTTTGAGGTAGAGTCTCACTCTGTCGTCCAGGCTACAGTGCACTAGTGCAATTTTGGCTCATTGCAACCTCTGCCTCCAGGATTCAAGCAATTCTCCTGCCTCATCCTCCCAAGTAGCTGGGATTACAGGCATGTATCACCATGCATTTTTTTTTTTTGTATTTTAGTAGACATGGGATTGCACTGTGTTGTCCAGGCTGGTCTTGAACTCCTGACCTCAAGTGATCTACCTGCCTTAACCTCGCAAAGTTCTGGGATTACAGGTGGGAGCCACCATGCCCAGCCTCCAGAGCATTATCTTTACCTCTCATCTCTGCTAAGTTCATGGACCTGTATCTTCAGTGCCTGAGAGATTACTTCCACTCGGTCACACTTTTCCTTTCCCCTCCTCTGCTTTTCCGTCAGAATTTACCTCTCCACTCTCTCTAAGCCTGAGTTCTCTTAGGAATACCATGATTCTTCCAGATACAAAAATGCAAAACTCTGAAATTGCACATCAGGGTCTTGTTTATAACTCTTTCTTTTAATGACTTCCTGTCACTCTCAGAATTGTGTCCAAAATGAATTATGCATCTGCAAGTCCCTTTTATAATTTAACTCTTTCCAGCCTTCCAGGATCCTCCATCTAGCCCTTCATCACACTGCGTTTTCCTAAGTTCACTGAATGTGCAATACCTTCCTGCCTCATGGCCTGCTCCACCCTGGTCTCCCTCACCTTTCACCATCAACCTAAATTAGCATTTTTTTTTTTTTTTTTTTTTTGCAGTAAGCTTTGATATTGCTCATCTCAGTAAGCCTTCTGTGATCTTCAGGCTGGGTCAGGACCCTCTGCATTGCTTGTATGGAATCTAGCCGAGTTCTTTCACATTTAAACACAGCTGAAACATGCAGTCTGATATTGGTTTTCCCCACTAGATTCTGAGCTCTATGAAGGCAAAGACTTGCTCACCCACATACGTCCAGTGCCTGGCACACAATAGGGCCTCAGTAAGTTGAACAAATGAATGAATGAATTAAATCACACTTTGGTGACTCCATTATCAGCCATGTGCAATTTGCCAGCACATTCAGCAATTTTTCTTATTGATATCACTCCAACCTTCCTTCCTGTCTCCATCATCCTTTCCGCTGTCATCCAGTCCAGGCTCTCATCATCTCTTGCTTGGATCACTGTAAGAGCTCAACTGTTTTCTACAGATCTCTCTTTGCTGTGATTAGTTTTGTAAACTACTGCCAGATTAATCCTTCAAACAATTCTTTGTCTTATTCCTTTGCTCAGGACTCCCTGACCCCTCTTTTCTGTCTACAGAACAAAGGGAAAAGTGTTCTAGGGTCTCAAAGTTGAAAGGAACCTTGATGAACCTCTGATGTAACCACCTCTTGCTAGAAATGAAGAAACTGAAGTCAAGAGGGGTTCGAGGACTTGCCAAAGAACACAGAACCAGTGTTTCAGCCTGCAGACGGAATACACTTGAGAATGTGCTGGCTTAAAATACAACCAGTCTCTCCTACTGCATGTAAATTACAGCCTGAACTCCTTCCCACGGTCCCCAGTCCCAACAGAACCTGGCTCCCACTGACGGTGGCTGAATTGTCTCAGTTTGCCATGGGCTCTCCCAGTTTAAAAACTGAAAATCCATCATCCCAAGAACTCCCTTGATCTCCTAGCAGCCTGGGTTGGCGATCACCCTACTCCTTCCTCCACCTTCCTTCTCATATCTTATTACATTCTGCCTTGCTTAGTTCTCGCCCGTCCTGCTGCTTTCTGTTTCTAGAACATGCTATCCAAACTCATTTTCATCTAGGGCTTTTGTACTTGCTTCTCCCATCTCTGTGTTTGCCCAGGTTAGTTAGTATCAGAAACTTGCATCCCTGATTTGTCGCTCTTTTTATAGCTTGGCATGCAATGCTTTCATAATCTGACTTCAAATCTCCTTCGTGTCCTTATTTTCCAACTACCATTCCAGTACAGTCACTTATGTGCTGAAAAACAGTAAACATTTTAATGATGAAAATATCTGTGGAATGAAAAACCCAAGATCTCTCTTAATCCCATTGCACAGATTATTAAAATGGTGACAAGAAAGATGCTTTGCACAGAGCAGTCCACGAGCTTCACAGCAAAGAAGGCAATAATGAAAAAGTCTGAGACCACCTGTCTCTTTTTTATTTATTTGCATTACTCAGTAGATTCCAGTCTTACTCATTATAACAGCCCAGGGCCCTTTAGGCCAAGCACATCACAATGATCTATCGTTGGGATAAAAATCTTCTGGTGATGACAGCCAGGATTGACAGGGATGTTTAAATCCTCAACTATGCTTTGGATGACATTCAATTTTTTGTCATGAAATTTCAAAATGTGACTGGAGCACTTTGAAAGCTTTCCACATGGAGGAAACGTTAGGGACAAAAGAGGACATAAAACAGCTGTGGTTGAGTGGGAAAAACACTGACCTGCAAGGCCAAATACCTTGGAAGGCTTGAAGCTCTTTCTGATGAGCTGGATGACTTCAAGTAAGCCATTTGCTTCTCTAAGCCTCAATTGCTTCATCTGTTAAATGGGACCAATAATACCTGTCTCTGTTGAAAAATGAGTAATTCACATGCTTGCACCTTCAGCACCTTTCCTGGCAGAGTTAGATGTACCCGAATTTTTATTTACAAAAATAATTAGTATCTATAGTTTTTAAGAGGCCTCTTCTTAATCTGAATATTCCTTTAGTACAAGTCCCTGAAACTCAGACATAGCAACCACTATTTTCTTTCATTTCTTCATTGTTTTGCAAGTTTTGTCCAGCTGTTTAGTCTGTATACACTGGAACTTTCCAACAATCATAAGCTTTAAAAAAAATCTAGTTTTGCCTTTACCTTTTACACATTTGTTGGATTTCTACACTTCATACCATACCCATCTCTTTCTGACTTGTATTCTGGCCAGCCCACTTCCTGGTGAGTAATTGAGGCACTTTAAAACACAAAGACCCATGAATTCTGGTCCTAGCCCTCTGGAAACCCAAAATCCAGTAGAAAGGACTGATATATAGGATATAATTTCAGCAACGTGGTAACTTCTATTTCGGGGTACAATCTGGGGTATTGTGAGAAGAAAGGGAAACATTTAACTTCTTACTCAAAGAAGAATCCTGTAACTTTATAAGGGGGTGGTCAAGGAGGGCTCCATTGAGGAGGTGACATTTGACCAGCAGTTTAAAAGATACATAAGAGTTCACCAAGGATGTTATGAAAATGAGAGACAGTTGTATGCACATGTCTTTTATAAGCCTAGAATTGTGAAGTCAGATTTTTAGTCTCTTTTCTCTGTAGCCAGACTGCAGATCCCTGAAATTTGAAATTCAAAAGTGTGGAAGCACCTCACATGTCACTGGACATCCCAAAGTATGTAGAAAAATCCTGCCCCAAAGAAATTCTGAAACAAATCTGTATAATTAATAGTGTCTACTTTTAGCTAATGTATAGTATAAGGAACAAACACTGAGGTCAGTGGAAAACTATAATTAAACATGCATGTCTCAGAGTGAAAAAGGTACATCAATCAACTCAGACCTAAAACTGAAAATAGACCAGTTGTTTTTTTTTTAACTTGACACAATGGAGTTAATAGAAGATGAGAACCACTCTTTACAACAATCAAAACAGTTTCCCTGGACTGTTGAAAAGCATCCATTAGCTCATCCCATATCAACTGTCATCCTTTTAAAAAATAATAATTTCATTGTTAAAATGACTCATACTTACTGTATTTAAGTAATAGAGAAAATGATAAAGAAGAAAGTTTTAAAACCATTCAATAACCCAGCATCTAGAAATAACTCTAACCTTTAGTGAATTATATTTCAGATGTGTCTCTATCCATATGTGTAAATGGAAGAATAGAGAAATGGATGAATGAATGGATGAATGGATGAAGGAATGAAGGAACGGATGAATGGATTAGGTATGGATGGATGGATGGATGAATGGAAGGATGGATGGATGGAGGGATAGATGAATGAAGGAATGGAGGGATGGATTAAGGGATGGATGGATGAGTGGATGACGGAATGGAGGATTGAATGAATGGATTGATGGATGGATGGGCAGAAGTGTATGCCTTTTTTTTTTTTTTTGAAGACTAATGGTTGATCCCATTCTAGTGAATTTACCTGCCTTGGCTTCCCAGTAAACAGTGAGGAAATGTCCAGTCTCACACTCAATTCCTATACTTTCTAGGTTCCAAAAATGGGCTTCTCAGAGGAGTCTTGGAAAACCTCCCAGGGATGGTGTCGAAACACCCAAATGAGAAGGAGAAAATGAAGCCAAATCAGTTGTTTTTCATCATATTAATTAAAATCTAAAAATAGTTTATTGATTTTATGGGTTCTAACAAATGGAATGGAAACAAGACATCATTTAGATTCACCCCTTTCATGTTGCAGTGAGGATTGAGGAGGCTAGGAAGGATGATTTTATTGTCCAAGTTTACAAAATGAAAAGGGACAGAAGCAGGGCTACAGAGCAGCTGTGAACATTGAGCAAACGAATATTTCTATGATTGTTAAGACAGGGACATAGTAGGACCCCTTACCTCCAAGTGGTAATTGATATCAATGGATTATTATGATTTTGTTGTATATCCTGAAGACACTCTTTGCACTTGTATTTGTACGCCCTGTTCCCTTAAAGAAGCCAGGAATATGGGATGCATACCCTTTAAGGAATGTCCTTAATATAATAGAAACAAAAGAATTTCCCAAACTACTTCTGCTCCAACCCAACTTAGCATCCCTGATGCTTTTCCGTTTAGCTGTGTAGGTTAGGGGAACAAACACCAGCTACTACAGCAAAGCACAGAATATTCATGAACCAGCATCATGTCATTTCCCTTCACCAGGGTTCCTCAACCGCCGCATGACTGACATTTGGGGTTAGATAATTCTCTGCTGTGGGGCTGTCCTGTGCCTTATGGGATGTTTAGCAGCATCCCTGGTCTCTACCGCACAAGCCCACAGTAAAAGCTCCCATCTGTTTTGAAAACCAAAAATGACTCTGCAGATTGCAAAATGCCATCCTGGGGTGGGGAGCTGGGATGGTACATGATCATCTCTGGTTGAGATAAGGGCAATCCAAAGCCCTTAGCATCTCCAATAAAACAAGCAAAAGAGATTTTTATAGACAGATACACACAGTACTACTCTCCAGAGGTATTCAGCGGACATGACTTCACGGACATCCCTGGACCCAGGGGAGAAGAAAAAGATCTTGGTTGAGCAATAAAACCTGTGTCACCTGTGACAGGTCACAGAAGTCAGCTTTGGGTTCTCCTGACCCACAGATTTAAGAACTACAAGCAAGAACACGTAGGTCCACGAGACAGACCCTTCCCCCAAAATTGGCCTGGCTTTTTAAGCCACAGTAAATAGAAAAGAAGAGGGCAGAGGCTTTGCAATCCTTTATCTTCATCAGACCCATGAACAAGAAAGAAGGAGGAAGAAAAATGACTGCTTTGACTTTTTGGATAACTTCAAACGTCAGTGTGTTGCCAATTATGGCAGCTGTAGTTGCTTTATCTTTTGTGGACACGAGCAGTTTGTGAAATGTGAATTTTAATTTTCCAGTTGAAGTTCAGATGGCTGGTTCAACAATGTTTAGAGGCTCCTGAAAGATAGTCACTAATTAATGAACATTAAGTCCTAGTTTCTAAGACATTTGAAACAAAGCAGGACAAAGCTCCCGTCTCTGTATACTTCAGGGACTGATCTAAAGAACGAGAGGAGGGGAGAAAGCCGACAGTGAGCACAGAGCCTTGTTCCTCTCTTGAACTCTCTGATTCACCAGTTCACCAAGTGGAGGGATTTTTTTTTTAAGTATGACTTTTATTCTGAGAAAAAACTCTCACTTGGGGAGTCATTTAAGTATGCACTATTTAGTAATATAAATGTGAGTGTTAGCATCTTACTAATCAAATGGAAAATTATTTTGTGCTACCGGTTTTGAAACTTCCTCATCTCTCAAACAAATAGTAACCATTACTTTAAACACCTCAGTGTCTAGTAATTGTTCAAAGATGTGTCAGGCTACCAGTAATTTAAGTCCTGTCAAAAATAAATCTCAGACACTTACTTCTTCCAGTCAGTGACTTGAAAAACACGCCCACATGTCAATTACTGGAAGCTGTAGCAATGTTTCTTTGTTCTGAATTTGTGTAAACAGAAAAAGGCTCTTCCTCAGTAACAACTGTTTTCTGAAACCTATATAAATGTTTGTGTGAACCTCTCTGCAACAACACCTAACAGAAGCAATAAAAGCCACTACATTGGTAAATACACACACACACACACACACACACACATACCACTGTACGTGCCTCTTAGTAATAAATGTTTAAGTGTGAAGAAGTAATGTATTGACTTGTGAATTATTCTTTTTGCAGAGGCCTGACCCCAAAGCATTTACATTTTAAATTGTAAATCAAAATGATCTACATTTTTAAAGGGTCACAGTCACTGGCTCCTTTCCCTATTATCCAAAAGAGATTGCTTCACAGATAATTCGAAAGCGCAGGTAAATAAATGAGTAGAAAAACTGTGACTATAAAACAGATATAATTCACAAAATTGGCAGCTAATTAAGATAGGCTATTAGAGTTTCTCTGTGTAAAATTGTTCTCCATAACTAAGACTGATAAATCTTGAGGATTCTCTCAGTCCTTACTGTAATGCATATATGGTTATAAATAGCTGTAAATCAAGCTATTGATGAAGAGTGTTCGTAATTTTCTAAGGTTCACATTTCTTATATAACAGTATTTTTATTGGAAAGGATTGTAATCACTTAATCATAAAATCATGAATGTCTTGTAATGTTGTTCTAAGGTCTTTCATGAAGTTTTTCTTGCTAAATAAGATGACTGAATTTCAACAAAAGAAGAAAAGACAAATAATTTTGGTTTACCTGATGTTAAGTATTCCCTTCTCCCCTTCCTGGTTCTCAGGGGTGCATACTAAAAAATAAATCTAGCTATGAACAATACATAGATGGATAGTGTAAAGATGTTGGAATGAGACCCTAAATGGTCCTCTTTCCAGAGGTAAATTAGAATAAGTTGACTTTCATTAAGCAAGAACAGATCAATATTTCATTATTAACATGGTGACAATTGCATGTTAATAAGAAGTCATCTTTTTTTCAAGCATCTAACTGTCAAGCCCACTGTATTAATGGCTCCCCTCATCCAGTGGCGTCTCTTTACTTTTCCTCTCTTGTTATATGGAAACTTGAGTGTGTGTGTGTGTGTGTGTGTGTGTGTGTGTGTGTGTGTATCAAAGCACTGACCTTTTGCTAGGCAGGATTAGGAAATACGTTCTAATGTTTCCTTCAGGAAACAAGGGATTTTGTTAACCTGCTTCCCTTTAAGTTTCCTTCCAGAATACTCCCATCAACTTGTTTGTCACTTGGATTTAGGTAATGATCCTGTTTCGGCGGATGGTAGTTTTACTGATACAAGTAAAACCTTCATTTTTTTTCTTTCAGGAAGGAAGATAATAGGATAAATCATTAATTAAAGGGGCTGCATATGGGACAGATGGAATTCTAACCATGTGGACACCTCCCCCAACAGTTGAGGGGTAAAAAGCACCATAAATCACTCATGGTCCAGCGGTCTTCAATAGGGCCCATCTTGCCCCTTACAAGTGATGATAAACAACATATACTCCCAGTGCAGCCTATTAGGTATTCTAAAGTAGGTGAACTATGAGATAACACATTTATCCTTCTTGGGAAGGTATCTCTTCACATTTCACATGGTGCAGAGAAAGCATACCCAATTCAATGATAGCTAATGAGGATTAATGCATTATTCCACAGAGGATTACGGACTCTTCTCTATTGCGCAGTGGTTAAATAATAACAAAATGAGATAACATTGCTCCTGATGCTTTCCTGAACTGTAAACCTAACACTTGACACAGTTGCTTTTCTTTTCCTTTCCTTTCTCTTGTGTTCTTCTTCTTCTTCTTTTTTTTTTTTTTAAAAGGGGCTCTTAGGTGTTCAACTTCTAAATACAGTTCTCATAGTCATTGCCTCTCGGTGCTTTATGGGAACAAAATCAAAATCTCTAATGGATTCTTTTGCAAAGCCAAAATTAAGTTGCAGGGTGCTAAAATCCAAAGAGTACATGAAAAGGATCATTTTTCTTAAGATTAAAAGTCATATGGGTGTCCTGTAGGACTTAACCAACCATACCGTAATCTAATTTAGCATGTACGAAATCTTTTACTTATTCATTTAATAATTACTTATTAAGCACCTACTCCGGTCAGAGACCCCTTGCTGGTACCTTACACTGGTAGGATTGTTGTGACTTAAATAGTCACACAAATAAATACTTGATTGCCAAGTGTGGTCAATGCCACGGAGGAACTATAGGAGATGACAAAGTAACTAGAATCAGTGTGGGTGCTCGAGGCAGGCTCTGCCAGAAAAGTAATGTGAATAAGGAGAGGAAGTCAATTCAGGAAGAATGCACAGCTTGCAAAGAAATGTCCTACAGTGTGAAGCGGCACAGCAATTTAAAAAACAGAGAAGCCCAGTGGCGTTTAGAGTACGAAAGTATTATGAGAAGGGCCACAACAGAACTTGAAACCAGAGACAAGCAGATCTTGGGATCCGTAGGTTGGTGTAGGTGATGGTAAAGTGTTGGATTTTACCTGAATAAACTCAGGGTTATGGGTTAAATTGTGTCCCCTCAAAAGACATGTTGAAGTTCTAACCCTTTGTACCTGTGAATGTGGTGTTTTTTGGACGAAGGGTATTTGCAGGTGATGCTCGCATGTTGCAACTGAGCCAGGGGCCTGGAAAGCCCTCTCAGCTCCAGAACAGCCTTCAGTCAGTGAGCAGAAGGGAAACTGCACATGCCTGCAGAAGTCAGCATGGATACAGGTGATAACTGAGAACCATATATGACCCCCCGATATTTGGATGTTTGTAAACACCCTGGAACTTAGACACAATCTCAGGAAGCTGAATTAACCTAAACCCCTTTCCTTGACAGAGATTTCATTTCTGTCAACTAATGGTGTATGATAATACAAATTATATTAATAATAACAATAATGCTTATAATAAGAATTTAACTCAGTTGTGAAAAAAATGACATTAGGTTTCTTGCCATTTTTGCTAAAGACCTATATATTTATGTCTGCTGCACAAGGCCACTTTTCATGGTAGCATTTTTTGGGAGGAACGCAGGCACCTATGCATTCCACAGCAAGATGTCCACGCCCCCTTCCAGAGGGCATGCACTTTAAGCTGTTTCTCCAGGAGTGGGGACGGGCCAAATCCAGCCATTTACGATCTCCCTGGGTCCCAACTGTGTTGCTATTCAGCCACATGCCTTGTTCTGCATATTACATTGGTTTGCAACATCCGTGAAACTGCGGTGCCTTGGGATTTGAATATTGTGTTTCATTATTCCGTTTTCACCTTCTACTTGTACAACCTTTCATGCTTTTCCAACCCCTTGTCTTTTTTTTTTTGTTCCTTCTGCAGCTCTTTGAGGTAGGAGGGAAAGATATCTTGCTCCCTTTTGACAGATGAATGACTAAAGCACAGAAAGATCTGGTAACATGTCCAAAGTCTCAGAGCATACAAGTAATAATAATCGTCTCAAGCACGACAACAATAATTTGTAACACTAATAAAATAGTTACTATGTTTTAATTTCTTGCTACCAGTCTGCCAACAGCTCTTCTTGCATTATCATACTTATAGTGTCACCAACTCTGTTAAGTAGGTATTCTGTGTTGCATCATCCTGCAGACGAGTCAAATGAGGCACAGTTAGGATAAGTACGTTGATAAAGATCATGTAAATGAAGAAGTGTCACGAAGCACATGCAACTTACATACCGATTTTCGAATTTAACCCTCAAAGAAGTTGCCATCCACTGTTTCATCTAATCCTCAAAACATCAAATACGTCTATTAACATGTATTAAAGTCAGAGAGGCTTATTATTATAACTGAATAGAGTAAACCCTGAAGGCAAGCAGGAACACTTTGGAAGTCTTACCATCTGCTTCTCACACTGGGGATTTGATAGTATCGTATCTTAAAGGCAGGATGATTCCAAAGTCCAGACATCCATACACAGACTTTCTTGCTGGCCCTTTTATTAGCACAGCAATTCTCAAACTTTCGTAGGCATAAAAATGATGAGAGAAGGCTGCACAAAATTGTGTGTGTCTGTGTTTCTCTGTCTGTCTTTTATTTATTTATTTTTAAAAGTATTTACTTTTTAGAGATGCCGCCTTACCCTTTTGCCCTGGCTTGAGTGCGTGGTGCCATCATAGCTCACTGCAGCCTTGAACTGCTGGTCTTGAATTCCTGAAATCCTCTTGCCTCAGCCTCCTGAGTAGTATGTATGTGTCTTGGCTGATATTAAATTTCTATATTCTAATGGCACAGGGGCTCAAACATTCTCAATTCAGTAATAGAAAAAGAAAAGCCTTAAAGATAGAAGCCATAAGAAAATTTCAAAGATAATTCTGACTGTATGTGACTTTTGCTTTTAATGAGCTGACTTCGGAACCTAGCCCTCACCTAAAATGTGGAGATTACTTAGACAGTAAGAGGTGTCCAGGTTCTGGCGGCAGATGTGTGTGACTCCAAAGCCCTTGTTTATTACCATATGGCCCTCTGACCCAGAGCCACAGATCTCCTGTAAGATCTTCTAATGTTTTGGTTCTTTTCCCCATTCTGATCCCATCAATCACAGTGTTAAAAAATATACATAGATAAGTGGTTGTGTCATAAATACCTGCTGACTATCTTGCTGATTGACCACACTGATTTGATCTTATCTTCAATTTTTATTTTAAATGCCTCAAATAACCCTCAATCTTGCCAGCTCTTAAGAGCCAAGTGCCTGCTATGTAGATATAGTAATTTGCTGCATCACTATTGAGAAATATAACTTGAGGCTTCCAGTTCTAATACGCAGTAGCACAAACAGAATGTCAATTTCCCACTGAGTTCAGATGGGTCTATTTCAGACTACTATTCAATATATATGCTGTTTGCTAACACTCACCTGTAAATTTGTGTTTATTCTTCCTTTCTCAAGCTCTAAGTGTAATCTATTTTAATTTTCCTCTTTGCCAAATATTTGGTTGCTGACAAACACACATTCAAATTTCCTTGCATATTCATGCCTATGATTTTGTGCTCAAGCTGAGTACCTGGGCAAATCAATTTTGATTTTTGCATATGCATATGCATGCATGCAAACACACACACACACACACACACACAATTTCCATTCACTTACAGTTCACTTGAGAAAATATGAGAACTATGCCCTGAAATAACACAATGATACCCAACACTCCTACTTAAGTAATTAGACTATACTGCCAGTTCCCATCTTCCACAGGGGTTGAGTGTGAAAAGTAGTAAGTTTATTTACAGTCCAAAATCTACCCTTAAAAATCTTTTAAATTGTTCACAAATTACAGATCATTTTACATATATGTTCCTTCACATTAATGTTCATTTAAATGCAAAATATCTACATAAATGTGCATATATAATACATAGGCAAAGTAGAATTTTAGAGTATTTTACATTACTAGAAATTTTGTCAAGTGCACATATAGGCATGCTTTGTTTTAATGTGCTTCACTTTATTGTGCTTCAGAGATACCAAACTTTTTACAAATTGAAGGTTTGGGGCAAGCCTGCATCCAGTGAAGCTACTGGTGCCATTTTTCCAACAGCACATGCTTACTTCAAGTTTCTGTGTCACATTCTGGTAATTCTTGCAATATTTCAAACTTTTCTGTGATTATTATATCTGCTATAATGATCTGTGGTCAGTGTTCTTTGACGTTACTATTATAATTGTTTTGGGGGTACCAAACAACTGGGAATAGGAAAGCCTATCCTCAGGCCTCCCTATTTCCTGAAATTGGGGAAATTGGGCAAATTAAAAACCCCACCATGGCTTCTAAGTACTCAAGTGAAAAGCAGAGACACACATCTCTCACTTTAAATTAAAAGCTAGAAATGACTAAGCTAAGTGAGGAAGGCATGTTGAAAGCTGAGATAGGCTGAAAGCTAGGCGTTTTGGGCCAACCAGGTAGCCAAGTTGTGAATGCAAACAAAGAGTTTTTGAATAAAGTAAAATGTTCTACTCTACTGAACACACAAACGATAGGAAAGTGAACCAGCCTTATTGCTGATATGGAGTAAGTCTGAGTGGGTTGGATAGAAGATCAAACCAGCCACGGCATTCCTTCAAGCCAAAGCCTAATCCAGAGGAAGGCCCTAACTCTCTTCAATTCTGTGAAGGCCGAGAGAGGTAAGGAAGCTGCAGAGGAAAAGCTGGAAGCTAACAGAGGTTGGTTCATGATGTTTAAGGAACATGAACACTTGTAAACACTTAACTGTGGTATATGTTGTAACTCACCAATATTCTGATATTACATTATTATCACTATTAGGATGGTTATATCTACTTTTATAATTTCCTTTCTGAATTTGCACTCCCTCAGAATTTTCTCTACTTACTGTTAAAACCTCCCATACGACTGTTTGTAGTTAATATCTCTTATATTTATACTGCACTTTACAATTTGCCAAGCAGTTTCCTGGTGACTGTCTTATTTTATCCTCAAAATAGCCCTGTGGGGAAGGCACCATTAATTTCCATTTCACAGATGAGATGACAAAATCAGAGAGGTTAACTGGCAATGTGGCTTAGTTGAGATTAAAAACAGCTTTTAAGAGTTCAAGTTCCCACTCTTCTTGTACCACAGCTGCTTCCTGGTATGGTATAAAAACACATCTCTTCATAGAGATTTCTTGGAAGATATATGGCCTACGTTTTTTTTTTCTTTCAAGAAAGCCTTGCTAATTCTTACTTATGTGTTTTAACTTCAGCCCAGACTTACTTATTTAAATAGGGATGAAAAAATAATGATGCAATGTATAATTGGGAAAATGATAGAAAAACTTGGGAATTAAACTTGAAGGTTGTTAACTTTTATTTCAAGTGGGCCATCTCTCGGAGATTGGAGGTGGTTGGGTGAAGCACATTTGTTGATTTCAAAATGGAATTTGAGCTTAACTCATACATAAAAAACGTGTCTCTTTCTAGTGCCAAATCCAAAGATTCAAGCCATTTGGATAACATCCCACTGAGAAGCCTGGAGTCTTTCTGGAACCTTCCTGGATGATGTTTTAAGTTGAATCCACAAAAAGAGAATAGGAAAAATAGATACAACCTGTCAGTAAAAGAAGGGTCCAAGATTAGTGACACAGTAACATGAACAGTCGAGAAACCTAATTTGGCTCAACAGCTCTACGAAGGAAATCTCCCAGTATCTTCAAAACCTGCTGCCTGGATTCACCACTGGGTAGATTAGAGAAGTCCAGACTAGATGTGCAACGTCGTTTTCATAATCCTGTACCTTTTCCTTTCCATCTCTTAGGATCCTCTGTTAGAGTGGCTTAGGGTGTGCTTTGACAAGCTACCAGGCAGCAGTTCAAATGCATCTGGGTTTAGCTCAGTGAATATATGCTGAGCCCCTACAATGAACTCTCTCTGATGCATGTGCTGGTGATCTGTGTATTGCTGATTCTTACTGAAAGAGGAAGTATAATTCCTCTATGTGCTTAAATAAAGAGTAAAGATTGAAATTCTCCAACCTTATCAATATTTTCTTGTCATTTCTGGCATTCATCAAAATATCTGAAGCTTCAAAAATGATTCAGAGTTGCCTTCAGTCATTCATTGATTAATTCATTGAAAAATGTTCTTTAGGGATTGACAGTGTCAATTTTGTTCTCAGAACCAAGAAAGGAGCCTTTAGTAAGATCTTGTACCCACCGGTAAGGTACATATCATTGGGTGGAGAGACAGATAAGAAAACAATGAAGCAACATGTAGTAAGTATGATAATGGATAGGAATATAGAATAACTAAAGAAATGAAACACCACCACCCAACCTAAACTGGGAAAACCAGCAAAAAGATTCAGAGAGGAAGAGAGAGCTGCCCTGAGCCCTGAGTTCTGCCTAGATGTGGTGAAAAATCTGGCTGTTGATATCCATGGTTTTGATCGGGTTTTATTACTTTTAAAGGATACTTTTGTTTAGAAAGATATTTTAATATTTTTACTCACTTATGAAAAATCACTTTTAAACACTCTTCCTTGTATTCGGGATATTATTTAGTTCACCCATTTTACTACATAAGAATAATTTTGAGTTTTCTAAAGATGGAAGACGAATTGCTAAGCTCCATGCTTAAGCTCCAACTTTACATTTCTGTTTCTGAGTGATGGAAATGCTATCCAGTTTCAGCTATCTAACTTAGCATAACTCATCCTGTTAATACTCGTGTCCTGCCTAGCACCATATAGAAAAGCAGTTTCATCAGGGAGGCAGGGAAATAGGGAAGGCTCAGCTTTAAAGAAATAACTTTGGACAATAGTTTGGGTAGAAAAAGCAACCATGGGGTTGTTTTAGGTATTAGTAGTGAAGTGTTTTCTATGGAAGTAGCAGGGAAACAGCTCCTGAGAAATTAAAGTTATTTTCCATAGACCCTTGCCATGTGTAGGAAATATCTTCTACAACTCTCAAAATCTCGTAAATTTATGAATCCACCAAAGCATATCTTTTCCTTCATAAAATTCAGTTAGGTAGATCTGAAAAATTTTGACTTCTTTAGTTTCTTAATGGCCATATAAATATAGAGTCAAAAGTCGTTTGTAAAGAATGACCTGTTTTGTGTGTTTTGCTTTATAACTATGCCGGCAGGCAGAAACGATGTAGCCCAACAGAGAAACCGCAAATCCACATTTTGATGTAGCTCTGGGCAGCTCACTAGTAAAATTACACACTCTTACCTATAAATGTCACCCTGCACCATACAAACCCTCAGCCTCTGGCTGCCTCCTTGATAGACAAAATCATAATGCTGCATCTGCAAACGTCATGAAGCTAGGGTGTTTTTAAATCGCTAATAGACAAAACAAAAAATTTTGAAAGACTGGGTATTCCAAAGGGATGAAGTTTTAGTGTTGAATTCTGGCAAATATTCCTCAGTAAGAGGAAAGACAGTTACTTTAGCTCTTCTTCTTAAGCATATATAAACAGGGAAAAAAGACAACATTTCGAAGTCAATAAGAATGTGAAACTGGAAATAAATGAGATAGAATTCTTCATTGTCCTCGAAATAAATCTCAAAGCTGCAGGAGGGTCTTTAACCAATTAATAACCTTTAATTAATCACACTTAAACATTTTCATAATATTATCCCTGAAACTGGATATGAATTCAGTAACAATGACAACTCATGTCCTAGTCCCAAACCATCACTGGTATATTTTGTCATCTCTAAGACTCTGTCATCAACATAGATTTTCATTTTTGTAAATCATCTTTTATTTGGGGAGGGAGGGAGGTATTGATTTTTTCCTAGTCTTTTCTCGGAATGTTAACCTTGTTTAAGTTTTTCGTTTCCTCTGCCCAAAGCACCATGTTGCAATAGAATTAAATGCATAGTAAAATGGCCATGTGAGAAAGGTTTATGCATTAAGTTAAAACCTGCTCCCTTGATAAATGGAGCCATTAGGGTCTGGAATTCACTGTGTTCATCTACTTAGCTCAATCCAACAACATGCCTTAAAAGTCTCACAAATTTGTTCAAATGCTAATGAGCTGCACTACCAAACCTCATCTGTTGCAGAAGGATCTAATATTTTTCGGAGTTTAATGCATTTAAGAGTTATCCATGAACTCACTTTACCTGGCTGAGCAATTCAAGACTACTCACATTTACAGACAGGGAAAAAATGTTTAATACATTTCATTGTGTGGCAGCTTCTGAAAATACACTCAATGAGCCTTAATAAAAATCACTAGCATGAGTTTATCACCATCTTCTGTCAGGATAGGATGTGGAGAAAATGTCCACCAAAAGGTTTTATATATAGATTTAAATGCATGTGTCTATTTCAAACAAACTGAATATATGTATTAATATCCACGTCATCTCCAAGACAAAAGGCAGCCAGACTGGTCGTGTTTCCCCAGGCCAGACCTGGATCTCTGCATCTGTGCTGAACTTCTAGAAAGGGAAAATGACAAAGTAACTGCTTTCTTACAGACATTTGCCACCTGGTAAGGCCTATTTCCAAGAAAAGCAAAATAAAGAAACTCAGCCTTATTCCACAAACCTTTGTTGAGCATCTGCTATGTACTTGGGGCTTTAGTAGATGGTGCTTTTTTTCTCCTGCTATCTTTTGAATGACACTGGCCCCACTTTTAGAACAACAAACAGGGTCAGCTTCATGGGGGTGTGGCCTGTGCTATCAGACAGGGCGCCATGCTTAGAAGGGCCCATACATGGTTTAATGCCCTGTTGTTGCCATCTTGAAATTCTGCAAGGGGCCCTGCCTTTTCATTTTGCACTGGGCCCCACAAACTGTAGCCTGTCATGATTGTGGCTTCAGTTGAATTAGTTGTGGATTCGATATATTGATCAAGGCTAACTTGGGGGAAACTGGCTGTGTTTTGATAGGCAGAATTCAAGTCAGATCCTTGCACTTTGCATTCTTTCAGGTCATCTAAGACAGAGGTCCCCAACACTGGGGCCACAAACCTGTATCAGTACCAGTCCGTGGGCTCTTAGGAACCAGGCTGCATAGCAGGAGGTGAGTAGTGGGCCAGCAAGTATTGTGGCCTGAACAGTGCCTCCTACTGGATCTGCAGTGGGATTAGATTCTGGTAGGGGTCTGAACCCTACTGTGAATTGCACATGTGAGGGAGCTAAGTCTACACTCCTCATGAGAATCTAACTTACACCTGATGATCTGAGGTGGAAGAGTTTTATCCTGAAATCATCCTCTGACCTCCAGTCCTAGAAAAATTGTCTTCCACAAAACTAGTCCCTGGTGCCAAAAAGGTTGGGGACCACTGATATAAGACATTACTTCTTCTGGGGGGGGTCCCCTATGCCCTTTCTTGACCCCATTTCCATCTGTCTCCTCAAATCTTGTTTAGCTCCTGCCCATCCTTCACAATGGACCTTCTCACAGTTTTCTATTACCACCTGCTTACCTGTACTGCACTCCCTGGAATCTGCACTCCCTGAGGACAAGAACCATGCATATTCATCACTGTATCTGTGAGTATCCAGGGCTGCTAAGGCAGTATAAATAACGTAGGTATTTGGGGCATACTACATTAGGTATACCAGCTTCTCCAGGGCCTCTAAAAAAATTCAAGGTCTTCAAATCCTTGAAGATATGACCAAATATGCATTGGTTGAGATATAAAAAGAAGTTATGATTTTAATAAATAACAACATAAAAAGCAAATGAATTATGATTTGTTAAAAGAAAAAAAAACATACATAACCTGGCAAGTGGGTGTATTTTAACAGGCTTACTTCTATATGGTATGGTGACTCCCAAAGGAAGGTTCTAGGGCTCCTGGGAAATTTCAAGGGTTTTGTTAGTTCCTGGCATAATTCCCAGCACGATGCCAGGGGCCTGGTTCTGCAGACTCAAGTTCGGCCAAATACAAATTGAGTAAAAGAGGAAGATACAAATATGAGTAAAAATGGTGAATGAGCCAGGTGCGGTGGCTCACGCCTGTAATCCCAGCACATTAGGAGGCCGAGGCAGGTGGATCACAAGGTCAGGAGTTCAGGACCAGCCTGGTCAATATAGTGAAACCCCATCTCTACTAAAGATACAAAAAATTAGCCAGGCATGATGGTGGGTGCCTGTAATCCCAGCCATGCAGGAGGCTAAGGCAGGAGAATTGCTTGAATCTGGGAGGCGGAGGTTGCAGTGAGCCAAGATCGTGCCATTGCACTTCAGCCTGGGTGACAGTATGAGACTCTGTCTCAAACAAAAAGAAAACAACAAATGGTACATGCTTACAAGGTGCTAAGTGTATTAGTCCATTTTCATACTGCTATGAAGAAATATCCAAGACTGGGTAATTTATAAAGAAAAAGAGGTTTAATGGACTCACAGTTCCACAGGGCTAGGGAGGCCTTACAATCATGGTGAAGGCAAAGGAGGAACAAAGAAACGTCTTACAAGAGAGTATATTCAGGGGAACTGCCTAAAAGGCAGTTTATAAAACTATCAGATCTCATGAGACTTATTCACTATCATGAGAACAGTACAGGAAAAACCCGCCCCCATGATTCAATTACCTCCCACTGAGTCCTTCCCATGGCACGCGGGAATTATGTGAGCTACAATTCAGAATGAGATTTGGGTGGGGACACAGCCAGACTATTGTTCTCCTATCTCATTAGGAGAACAAAAATTACCGACAGACAAGAAGCCACTGGACAGATCCTAAGGTTCTGAATCATGTGCTAGAGATTCTAAGTCACAGAGGAGTTCAGGCATTGAGAGACAGGAACAGACAAAAGGAGTTCTGAAGGATGTCAAGGTGCAGGGTAGGAAGAGATTGGGCAGAGTGTGAGCATTGATTTCCAGCAGGTAAAATGCATGATGTGATAAAGACATGGGATGGTAATCCGCGACTGAGTGTGTATTGGGGTTTGTGTAGTTGGTATAGAGAAAGATGATGCAATTAAGCAGAGAAAAACAAAGAACTCTGTCCTTAAGTGAGTTGAGGCTTTAGAAAAAGAAACTCATTTATTTGACTAAATAGGGAGAAACCAAAATGTTTGCTAACTTAGAAGTCAGTTGAACCAGTAGACTTTCTTTACTTGACAAATAAGAGTAAGCCCTTGATAGTGATGATGGCATTGGGTGAAATGATACACAGAATCAACACACCGCCATGTTTTCCAGTGGCTTCCCATCTTGGCTTTTCCTCATCCAGTTCAAGGGTCTGGCACTTAGGCATCACCTGTCTCACTGTATATAGTTGGTCCAGTTTGCACAACTGAAAACAACCAAAAAATTGGCATGATATTCCCTGTAGTACTAAAAAGCAGCAGGAACCTCAGGACCCACCTGACAGAAAGGCTCTAGGAGCCTTCTCTGCTATAAGAAAAAAGGCTGAACCATGGAATTTATTACGTTCACTCAACCAAAATATATTGTGTAGAATACTTACTGTGTTCTAGGTACAGATAAAATAACTCTTGAGGAGCTCAGATTCTTAGAGTAGAATTCAGAAACAAACAAGCAAACAAGTAAAAAATAAGTAATTTCAGATAATCATTACTGTGAAGAAAATAAAACAGCAATGGAAAAGTCTCAGGTTGGCAAATATTTTCCATCAAAGGCCAGTAGTAAATAGTTTGGGATTCACAGGCCACACTGTCTCTGTTGCAACTGCTTAAGCCTCCTGGGGTAGCACAAATGTAGTCATAGACAGTATGTAAACAAATGAATGCAGCTGAGTGCCAATAAAACTTTATTTACAAAGCCAGGCTGCAGGGTGGATTCAAACTGTGAGCCATTGTTTATCTGACCCCTGAGATAAAGAGCTGGGAGTTGGTGAATTTAGCTAAGATGTTCTGGAAAGATTTTTTAAAAGAGGTAACATGTCAGTTGAGACTTTAATGATAAGAAGGGTCCAGCCATGGAAATATCAACTGAAAAAATGTTTGAGAAGTGAAGAAAACTGGCGCAAACATTCCAAGGAGAGGGAGAGTAAAAAGGGGAATGGATTCATTACCTCTGGGTACTATAAATCACTCAAAGTTTATGCAAAAGAATCATAATTAACAACAGGATTACAATAACATGTCCATAAATATAAAATCCACATCACTTTTTGAAACTTTTCTCTTAAGAAAGATCTGAAGACTTGTCTGAATTATTGCAAATTTTAGTGAATTGTCTTCAGAGTCCTGGCACAGTGAGATGAGATGATTTCACATCCAGCCCTGTCTCCTAACTCTGAACCTGGATGTGGACTACTTTGGACTCATTTAACCAAGAGCTGAACTTGAGGGAAACTCAACTGTACTTAAAATGAACACTTAACACTCAAGAAATGCTCAGTGAATGATTATATGAAAACCAGGTTGATGATTTTAATATAAAACCTGTGGAAGACAGTGGTGTGGATAGAGGGTTCATTATTTTTAGACCTGTTCATTTGCTTTTTTTCATCATCAATAGCGAGAGTTGGATTTAGCCTGAGGATAAAAACTGATAACCCACAGATCAAATTCAGCCTTCAGATTAGTGTTATTTGGTTAGTTATCAACATTTTGAAATCAGAAGATTTGACATATAAATCTGGATTTCTGGCTTCCCTGGAGAGAACTGTCCACACCAAGCCCTTCAGTTCTCACCTGACAATAATTGTCAGGAACTAAGCAAAAACACCTCCTTTAAATGGGCATGAGCAGTCCACTTTGCCACAGTGTTTATCTGACCTGCTGGTTTTGCGGATCCTGAAGTTTTAAAACCTGGAAAACATCTTGCTTTAATAAAAAGAATACAAAATTATGCATAGAACGTGTCTGTAGCATCTCCTTTACTGCAGGAGAAATTATAAATAAATAGTGTCTATGGTCTGTGAATATAAAATTCCTGGGGTGACTTCAATGCTGTCTAACACCCTAATATAAGGGAGAAAGAGAGGAGGCTGTCAGAAAGTGAGAGCCCTATTAATGAATTAAAGCTAAACATCTTAGTTTCGCAAATTTTATGAAAACATACAGTCTGGCACACCATGGCGAGAACCCCTCCTAGGGTCTTGTGGCAAAGGCTCAATCCACATCTTTTGGTGTTGGCTTGTTACTTGCCTGGACTCTGTGGGCATATGAGTTTTCAAATGTTTCAGTCGAAGGATTTCTAAGTTCTCTTTGGGCTCTGACATATTAAAGTTCTGCGGATTTGCTTTTGTTCACACTGTGTAATATTTTCTTAAAAGATTCATAACACAAGCTATCTTGCCTTACTTTAGTCTTAGAATAATCTGCTAAATGAGCTTGACAATGGATAGGATGTGTGGATTTCTTTCAGTTGTTTGAGAGCAATCTAACACATCGAAGCTGCCAAGCATCAATTGAAAACTGAAAAATTCAGCCATTATCCTAAACAAGTGACAGGCAAATTCTTACACCATGCTGATGATCAAACAAATGACAAGTTTCTCTTTCTTTATAACAAAGTTGGACTGTGGCTGCATCTATGTGAAATATGAGTGAGAAGGGAGAAGTTTGTCAGGCTGCTCAAATCATGAGATAATTGCCCACATGGCTTTTGTGTGGGCTACCTCATGGTACATCATTACCCAATTCGCTCCAGATCTGACTTCGATGTCTTTTCAATTCCAGAGCAAAAAGATATGTCGTCCAAACCCCAAAGGATCTTTTAATCTGGCATTCAATGAAATCAAAATGCTGTTACAGGACACGTTTTCAAGAAGTGTGATACGTAAAACACTATGAGTTCAGTTAGGGCGCAGTCACTAATTAGACACGGTGGCCCCTTCCTCACATGGCAATGGACAACATGGGACAAACGCAGTGGCTTTCAGACACTGGAGTGATCAACTTGCCACTAACACTGAAATTCATAAAAGCCTGAGCAGACTTTTACTTTGGCATGGATCCCTTGCATTGAGGCATAATTTCTGCATTTGCAGATAGTTCAAAAATGTTTTATGTATGTGCTATTTCCAAAGAGTCTTTTAAAATTTTCTTTCTCATAGTATAATCGGTTGTTATCCCTCCTATTGATTTCCCTAAAGAGCACAAGTCTATTCCATTAGAAATCGAGAAATATACATATATATATATATACACACACACACATATACATACATATATAGCTTTTAAGCTGAAGGGAAGCAGTTTTCTTTTTCTTCCTTTTTTATTTGTAGGGAATAAAATTGTGGGGGAGTGAATCCAGTCTGCTACCTAGACTGTTCTCCGGGCTAACTTTTCACAGAGGACCTTGCTTGTCCCTGAAACCTGAGCACATTTGGTAGAGAAAAGAGAAATTCTGAATGTTATGAGGCTAGAGATATGCAGTCATTGGCAAGGAACAAAAGTAAGGGGTATAGCAGAAACAATCAAAATGTCCATCAACAAATGGATGAATGAATGAGTAAATAAAATCTGGCATAACCTCATGTCATGATACATCATTTGGTAACAAAATTGAATTAAGTACCTATACAATGTAAAAATCTTGAAAACATCATGCTGGGTGGGAGAAGCCAGACACAAAAGATCACATATTGTAGGACTCCATGTATATTAAAGGCCCCAAACAGGTAAATCTATAGAGACAGAAAGGGTACCAGTGGCTGCCTAGGGCTGACAGAAGGGAGGAATGGGGTGTGACTGCTAAAGGATATGAATTTAGTTTCTTTTTGGGGTGGTGAAGGTGTTCTGAATTAGATATTGCGAAGATGGTTGCACAACTCTGCACATACTAAACACTGTTGAATTTTATATTTTAAGAGGTGAATTTTATAATATGTAAATTGTATCTCAATACAGCTGTTTTAAGAAATGCAATGTAATGGGCACAATCCCCTTTTTGGGTATTTATCCAAAATAAATGAAAGCAAGGCTTCTAAGAGATATTTGTACAGCCATATACTCTTGTCTACTATATTTGTAGTAGCATTATTCATATAGCCAAGACATGGAAGTAACCTACTTGTCCATCAACAGATGAATGACCAAACAAAATATAGTACATGCATACAAAGGAATAATACTCAGACTTAAAAAAGAAAAAAAAACTATAATATGTGTTATAATAGAACTGTGAAGATGATATGCTATGTCAGTAGTCCCCCACCATTTAGATACCAAGGACTGGTTTTGTGAAAGACAATTTTTCCATGGACTGGTGGTGCAGGGCAGGGGGAAGGTTTGGAATGAAACTATTCCACCTTAGATCATCAGGCATTTCATTCTCATAAGGAGCACATAACCTAGATCCTTCACATGCACAGTTCACAGTAGGGTTGGTGCTTCTATGAAAATCTAATGCCACTGCTGATTCTGCAGGAGGCGGGGCTCAGGCAGTCATGCTAGCTGGTCCTCCACTCACTTCCTGCTGTGCATCCCAGTTCCTAACAGGCCATGGACCAGGAGCAGCTTGAAGCCCAGGGACTGGGGACTCCTGTGCTAAGTGAAATAAGCCAGCCACAAAAAGACAACTACGGCATGATTCCACTTACATGAGGTACCTAAAGTAGTCAAGTTCTTAAAGACAGAAAACAGAATGGTGGTTGCCAGGATCTGAGGAGCAGGAGAGAATGGGGAATTGTCACTTAGTGGGTATAGAGCTTTAGTTTTGCACGATGGAAAAGTTCTGGAACTAGGCGGTGCAAACACATGAATATACACGACACTTCTAAACCGTACACTTAGCAGTGTTCAAGATGATAAACTGCACGTTATGTGTGTCTTAATACACTTAAACATTTTTAATTTTTTCTCAAAAGGTAATGGGCATATTATCTAGGTGAAGCAATAGCTGCCTCTGTTTTCACATCCATCTACAATTGTTTCTTTCTCCCGCAAAGGTCCTTTCTGTGGCTTCACACGTTTCCTTCGATTAAAAACAAGAACCTGTCTTGCAGCTGGATCCCATTTCAGACGCAACATAAACGGAGACTCTTGTGAGAACTTGGCAGGACTTGTGTGTGAATTCAGCCTTGTGCAGTCTGAGCCCATGTTCTTTATACTCTCCACTTCTGCGGCTATTTTTCAAATAATTTGAAATGATTTTTGCCAGGTGGCAAGGCCTGTAAGTAAGTCAGACAAGCCAATATGTTCCAGAAAATATTATGGAATAAATAGAACTACATGATATCTTGATGTTTTCTTTAGTTATCTACTGTGAAAGAGTCTGAATACTTATAGGACTCCAGTGCAAATCCACCAGAAACACCTGAAGAGAGAGAGAGAGAGAGAGTGTGTGTGTGTGTACGTGTCAGAGTAATAATATGGTAAGAATATTTCCTTAGATTTGGTACCTACTCCAAAGTTGTTTTTACCAAAATGCATTCATTCCTCTGAATACAAATGCTACAATATGCTTTTTGTTGTTGTTGTTGTTTTGAGACGGAGTCTTGCTCCTGTCACCCAGGCTGGAGTGCAGTGGCACAATCTCGGCTCACTGCAACCTCTACCTTCTGGGTTCAAGCAATTCTCCTGCCTCAGCCTCCTGAGTAGCTGGGATTACAGGTGCCCACCACCATGCCCTACTAATTTTTGTATTTTTAGTGGAGATGGGGTTTTACCATGTTGGCCAGGCTAGTCTCAAGCTCCTGATCTCAGATGATCCGCCCTCCTCAGCCTCCCAAAGTGCTAGGATTACAGGCACCAGCCACTGCACCTGGCTAAATATCCTTCTTGAGTAAGGGGTTCTGTTAGGGAAATACTAAATGCTCTAGTTCCCACTTGAAGATTTGTAATGTGTATATCTATTAGAAGCTCTAAAGAGTTCTCGGTAAAGATAGTAAATATTGTTAATTTATTTTGCCAGAATCAACATACTGTTTTATCTTCAGGAAGCTTTCACCAACATCCTATGCATTCTGGAAATATTCTGGAACACGCGGATACATGCAATTTCCCAATAGTTATCTCCTTTCTGCAAATACTCTGAGGTTTACACACAGCACACCAAGAGCTACCATTTAGAGGGAGGTGGTTGGATCTCCTATAAATATCCTTTGATCTTAACACTCACTACCTTCAGCTCTTTTTTCATTTGCTTTATCAAACACCTTCCTAGACAACTCCTTTTAAATAGCAACCAAATCAACCAACTCTCTCCATCGTCTGCTTCATCATTCTTCCTGTGGCACATCTCTGCTGACATTACACAGTTCCCTACTAATGTCTCTCCATCTAAACTCTCAGCCCCATGAGGGCAAGACCTTTGGTTCGTCTCTGAATCAGGAGGTGAGTCGTTGTTGAGTCAATCAACACTATCAAGAGAAAGCTTGGAAAATGGGACAAATTGTTAATCATAACTTGTATTTAATATATCAGATGCTTTATTTGTGAAGACACTAACCTCGTGATTGAAAAAGAATCATTCTTTGCAGATGTAGCCCTGCTCATTGGTTGGTAATAGTGAGAGTAAACCAGCAGCAGCAGTAAGAACAACTAAATATACCAAACACACACACAAAATTTTTAAGTAACTACTTTTTTTTGTTTTCTGAGATGGACTCTTGCTCTGTTGCCCAGGCTGGAGTGCAGTGACACAATCTTGGCTCACTTCAACCTGTGCCTCTTGGGTTCAAGCAATTCTCCTGCCTCAGCCTCCTGAGTAGCTGGGATTACAGGTGCCACCACCATGCCAGGCCAATTTTTGTATTTTTAGTAGAGACAGGGTTTCACCATATTGACCAGGCTGGTCTCGAACTCCTGACCTCAAGTAATCCACCTGCCTCGGCTTCCCAAAGTGCTGAGATTACAGGTGTAAGCTACTGCCTGGGCTAGAGTACCTACTATTGAATCAAACACTGTTTTTTTTTTTTCCCTTAGGGCACTGTCTGTGTGCTTTACTCAATCATTTCTTTCTCCCTCCTTCTCCCTCCCCACCTTCCTCCATCTCTCCTTTCCTTCCTCCTCTACTCTGAGAGGTGTTTCAGCAGTTTCAGTGTACAACCCCCAAGCTGAATCCTAAGTATTCAAAGATGCATATGATACAAGTGCTTCCTTTACGCAGGACACTACCTAATGGTGAGGACAGTAAAATATTTAAAATGTCTGAAAAATCCAATTAAAGATCAACTAAGACTTCCTAGGTCACCGAGGATAAGATGTGCCTCAGCTTGGGAGAAGTAAACAGGCAATCATGAATGGCTTCTCATGAGGTGACTTCTCACTTGAGTTTTAGGTTGAATATATGTTAACCATGAAGACGGGGCAGGGGCGGCAATTCGTACTGGAAGAGCACCATGAGTAAGAGTATGGGGTTCCAATCAGAACAGTTGCATGAGGTAAACTAGAAGGAATTTGACATTGTCAGAACACAAAATTTGAGTCGTGGAATGGTGAGAAAAGAGTCTAGAGAAGGGGACAGGGGTCCAGACTCCTCTTGTCCTCATAGCTGCTTTGTTAGCTCAGTATCAATAGCCAATGTTCATCCAAGCCGGCTTTTCTTTCCAGCTTACAAAGGGCATGAAGCCATTCTGGGCATTTTACAAACAGGATGTCAATGAATACTCCCAACAAACTCATGAGATAGATTTGATTATTCCGTCCATTTCACAGGCATGAAAACTGAGTGTCAGAGAGGCGATGTTACTTTCCAGGTCACACAGCTGGTAAGGAGCAGAGATAGGAGGTACTCCCATATGGGCTGAGCAGTGCCCAGGGTCCTAACCTGGTTGTTAATGCTGGTTGTTAACAACCATTCATTAACTTGCACTGTTAGCAGTGGTTCTCCACCTGGGGACATGTGGCAACGTCTAGAAGCATTTTGGTTGACACAACTTGATGTGTGTGGGGTGTTACTGGCATCTGGTGAGTAGAGGCCAGGGATGCTGATAAACATCCTATTAGGTGCAGAAAACCCTGCAACACAGAATCATCCAGCCCCAAATTTCAATAGTATAGAGAATGAATGAGAGAAAGAAATCCTGCCCTGGTTTACCGGCCAGCTGGGTGAATCTCTAAAACCTACTTTATTTTGATTAGAGAAATGTGCAGAGTTTGTTTTTATTGAAACATGTGACATAGGGCATGTTATGCAGAACACTGGCAACCCAGCAGGTGGCTGGAGGTGTGTAGCGAGCAGCTATCAGAACCCCCACTCACCATGTCCCGTACAATAGGGGAATAAAGAAAAGCTTTTCTGCACTAAGTGAACTAGAAGCCATTTGCTGACTGTTTCCAAAAAGCCTGAGTTGAGTTCTCACTCTGCAGACTGATGGTGATGAGTTGCTGGTGGGGCTTTCTATGGAGAGGGTCTGAGGTCATCCGCCGGAAACGTTCCTAATATCCACGCCCGGCAAATCAAAGAGCTGGTGGTAGGTGTTGAAGGGAGAGGGAGTTTTTCCATCACACCCTTGATCAGGAGGAGGGCAACGGCTCTGATGATGGATTGCATGGAACGTGGATGCTGAGGAAAGACAAGCAAAGGGGAGATGGAAAGTGGATTGCCAAGTCCCGGGCAAAAGATGAGAGAGGAATGCCTTCCCAGACAGAGCAGGAAAACAATTATTCCTGATTTTGAAGAAAAGCAGTTCCGGCTAAGAAGTCATTATTTTGCTCTCTCTCTCTCTCTCTCTCTCTCTCTCTCTCCCCTCCCCTTCTTTTAAAAATGTAAGTAGGTGGAGGAATTTGTAACTTATGAAAACAAAGATCAAAGAACAATGGGAAAGGCTAGAAGTTCAGAATGGGTCTTGGGCTGCCTTTGACTAGCTCTGTGCTGGGGCTCTGGAGTCCAGACTGTGAGACTGTGGCTCTGAGTTCCGCCTTTGCACAAGATGGAGAATGATGCAGAATGGTGAGCAGAGAGGGAGGTCAGTGCTAACTGTGTTCAAGCACAGAGCACCACAAAAGGTGCTGGTGGCAGACAGGACTGCGATGAGATTGCCACTCAGCCACTTACGAATCTGTTAACTTGGCCACATCCCCTCTCCCCTTCTGATCTCTGTTCCCACTGCCAAAAAGGTAACGACAGTGTCTACCTTGCAGGTTTGTTTTCAGAGTCAGAGAAAATCCATGTATGTTTAGCACCTAACACCACATACTCCATGCATGGAACCTATTTTGATGTTGAAACCAGCAGAAATTTGAACACACAGGACATTTTATTATAAGGACACTCTCTTATCGCATCCTCAATAGAGAATGGTTCTTTTTTTTTGCTCCAAAATGGCCCATAAGTGTATTTTGCTTGGTTGGCATAGTGTTTTTTTTAAATCTGAATTACTTGTTGTAGCTTTGTTTCTTTTTTCTTTCACTCATAGATCTCCTGTTTCTTATTTGACCGCTCAGAATAGAGACTACGTTTCCCAGCCTCTGTCAGCCTTGTGGCAATGCACTAGACAATGAGATGTCAGTGGAGGTAATATTTGCCATTTCCAAGTTGTATCTTTAAAAAGAGGGGCATGCCTTCCATTGCTTTTCCTTTCCTGCTAACTGGAATGTGCATATAATGGTAGAATCCTGGGCAGCCATCCTGGACCATGAGAAGGAAGCCTTGTGTTATGGTGGCAGAGTAACCTAAGAGAAGGTACTTGAGATCCCAACACCAAGGAGTGTCCTGCTAGCTCTCAACCACCTACCTCGACCTTTATATTAGACCTTTATATAAGAGGGAAACAATCTTCTATTATACCTTAATAAAGTCATGCTATTTTTCAGGATATGAAGAATTAGAGTCTGTTTTACAGAAGCCAAACAGGCATTGCTTAATGTTAACATTTAAAAATCAGGAGATTTTACATAAATATTATGCTTTTAAAATTTATCTTGAAAAATTAGAAGCAGCTGCAACACTGGAGCCATTTTTTTTTATGTTCACGTGTGTCTTGATACGGGGCATGCAGTATCCCTTATGCCACTGTCTCTTTTCAGCACTGTCATTCAAACATGCTTAGCCTTGAGACTCTGCCCTCTCCTTAGTGCAATTCACAGGTATGGTTAATGAGAAAGCCACAATGAAGTTATCCTGTTCTTGACACACATTAAGCTTTCACGTGCTAGACCCTTTCTGAAGTACACAGGATGTGTCTGTTAGTCTACCCTCCCAACACCACAGGTTAGGATTACCACCCCCACTTTGTAGACAGGTTACAGAAGTTTTGAGGATGCACAGACTTGTTTAAGGTCATGGGGCTGAACGTCCACGGCTCTCTGATTCCTGAACTTGTTCAAGCCTGTACCTACTCTATTGCTTGGGCTGAGTTCCCAGGGTTTTTTTGTTTTTTTAAATCAAATACTGACTCATTTGCAGAAATCTAAATGAATTTATGAAAAAGATTTCCTGAATAATTAACAGAGTTTGCTTCCTCTGCATTCACCACACAGGCTTCTAACAACTGTTTTCATTGTCTCGTTATTGGTGAATATTTTAGCTTAGGGTGATAATGTCTCTGTCATCACACTGCATTGCTCAAGGCGAGGCAGCCTTCAGGGCAAGATAAAAATACAAACCCTGGCATTCGGCATGGGCTGGGGGTCCTTTTGTTAGCCACCGAGTGCCTTGGATGAAAAGACCAGTCCAGATGGTGGCTGACGTTGGTGGCGGAGGTCAGGTGGCTATGGAGGGTTCTAGAACATCATTTCCTGGAAAGGTTCATCAACAGATATGCACAGTTGGCTCACATCAGTGTTCCTTGGATGGGTTCAAGGCCAGAGCTTGCGGTTAAGGCTGTTCCCATGCTTGTCTCATAGTTTGGCTTTGTGTCTCCCCCGTGCCTGCAGCCCCTTTGACAGATACACTGTCCAGACCCACTGTAAAGCACACATTGGGAATGCTTTGAAAGCTCAAGAAGGAATCTGGGGGCCCTCCTTGGATCTTGGAATCGCAGACTGTCAGAATTGGAAGGGACCTCAGAAAGCTTCTGGGCCGACTCTTTTGATTTATAAAACAGGAAACAGATACAGAGAAAGGAGCGGAGCTAGTCAATATTTGTCCATCAACAGCATTTGCTGTGTGACCCCATTTTTGTGTGTGTAAGTTAAAGGTACACGCAGAGTGGCACTTTGGAAAGATGATGATGATGGAGCAGTTGTGTTGTCTCTGTCCTAGGCACTCATTTAAGTGCTTTATATGGATTTTCTCACGTACGCCTCACCACATCCCTCTGGGGTTACTACTCGTAGGCAGAGGAGCTGAGGCGCAGACATTCAAATCCACTCAGCCATAAGGGTGGCTTCCAGATTTGAAGCCAGGTTTCCGACTCCATGGCTGAACTGTTACCACTTTAGTTCAAGGGTTGCCAATCCAAATTCCTACAGGGACCAAGCTGACTCCTTAGGTGAATGAATCAGGACAAGTAGAGCCTGGGAACCGGGGGTGAGGGGAAATGTCTCATCACTATTCATGAGTGCTCTCTTCCCTACACCTTACTTGTTGTCCCAAGATCCTGTGATTTCTCAAAAGGATCCAGGAATTCAGACATGCACATGATTTTTACACGAACTACCAGTGGACTGTGGACATCACTAGAACCATTTATAAATATCCTGGGTCTCTTCTCCTTTTGGATTCTCATGTGCATTTTCTGTCTGCACTTTCCCACCCTTTTGAAGTCATGTAATGTTGAGAGAAATGTGACCAGAGGTGAGGGTGTCACTGTGAGAGTCAGGGTATGACCCGCTGTGCTCTTCGCCTGTCACAGAGACAGGACGTACTGGTGCCAGATGGTGGCTGCTCTAGTCATCTTGAGTCCCAGAAGGAGCTCCCAGCTAAACCACTATGGGCATGGAGTGTGAGTGGGAAATACATCTTTGTTGCTTTAAGCTATTGAGATTTGGGGATTGTTCTTTGTCCCCACATAACCTATCTCATCCTGACAAATATGAGACTTAATTTTTTAAAAATAAAGGGCTGTGTGCAGTGGTTTGCACCTGTAATCCCAGCACTCTGGGAGGATCACTTGAGTCTGGGAATTTGAGACCAGCCTGGGCAACAAAGTGAGACTGCATTTCTACAAAAATTTTCAAAACATTAGCTGGGCATGGTGGCATGCTACTCAGGAGGCTGAGGTAGGAGGATCGCATGAACCCAGGGGCTCAGGACTGCAATGAACCATGATTGCATCACTGCACTCCAGCCTGGGCAACAGAGTGAGACACTGTCTCTAAAAACAAAGAAAGAAAGCCCCCCAAAACACACAAGCAGCACCGTCTGCATCCTTAAAGGTTAGGAACTTCAGAGTTGGGGAAGAGGGTACTTAAGACAGGCCACTTCAAGGCTTGGTCCTCGGCTCAGCAACTTCCTTCTGTCCTGGAGCCACTGACATGGCGATGACCATAGTTAGTGTCTTGCTAAGTAAGAGCTACTGGTGTCATGAGGACCCTGACAGATTTTACAGCACACCTTTCCTCCTCATGAGAAACTTCACTAGAAGCTCACTCCACACCAGTCACACTCAGTGTCGTCACGCACTCAGAATGTTGATGTGTCAAAACCCAACACATCATGGCTACTCTACAGAGCAGAATATGACAGAAGAGATGTGTCACAGGTTGTGCATCTCTAACCTAAAAATCTGAAATCCAAAAGACTCCAAAATCTGAAACTTTGAATGCTGATAGGACGCTCAAAGGAAAGGCTTGTTGGAGAATCACGAATGCCAAATATATGAATTAGGATGCTCTTTGCACGTATTCCAAAATCTGAAAAAATCCAAAATTCAGAAATACTTCTGTTCCTAAGCATTTCAAGTAAGGGATGCTCACCCTGTATCTCCAAATTGAAATGTGATTGCCCTGTGAGAAAGAAGTATTTCTGTTTGGAGGACAAAAATGATGGAGCACATACTCTTTCATAGAGAATGAAGGATTACTTAGGAAACTTATTTCTTATCCCAATTAAAGAACTGGAAATATATCTCAGTGCTTTTTCTTTCAGTCTCAAGCAAAATACAGATATTGGAGATTAAGCAATGTAATATTTCCGGAAACTATGAAATTTATTTACCAAGGTTCTAGCTGGCATTGGCTGTCCACGAAAACAATGAACTTCTCTAGGTATCAGGTTTGTTTTTTTTTTTTAAATCTGTGAGATGGGACATCTATTATAAGATTGCTTATCTTTAAGATGATGGTAAATTCTTTTGAAAGATAAATATATAGAAATCCTGCATTCGAATGAAAAAATTGTTCTGGTAATGGAAGAAAAAGTATATTATGTCCATATGGCAAAAGTATTAAAGCTGTGACTTTGATTTGATCTATGAAGGCACCAGCAGCGATAATTCCACTCAAGTATCAGAATGGAGACTGCATTTCACATGTTTTTTTTTAATGTGCAAGAGGAATGAGTGCTTATTATAATAAACTCAGATGCTTACGGTTTCAAATAGAGTTTCTCAATCTTGGTGCTGTTGGCATTTTGGGCAAGATAATCCTACACTGTGATGGTTGTTCTGTGCAATTGGTAATATTTAGGAGTACTGCTGGTCTCTACCTAATAGATGCCAATAACAACCCCTACTCCTTGAGCTGTGACAACTGAAATGTGTCCAGACATTACCAAATGTCCCCTGAGGGGCAAAACCACCTCTTGTTGAGAACAGTATAAATAAAGAGTATAAAGTATAATTGAACATACCATCCCTAGAATAAAAACTTCCCCGACATAAACCAGTTTAGTTTATAATTTTCCAGCAATTTTCTATGCATAATCAAATACACATTCACCTTTATCCCATCTCCATGCAGACACAGATGCTAACTTTTTTTTCCCCAAAACTGAAACTATGCTATTCTTTGCCAACTTAAAAAAAATTAAAATAAAATATTTTAAATTTAATTTTAAAATTTAAAATTAAATTTAAAATATTTTATTATTTTTATAATAAAAATTAAAAATTAAAATATTTCTTATTTATCTATCCATATGCCTGTATTTAGAAGTTCTGCCTACTTTTAAGGAAACAGGGACACTGTAGTCCATTGGAGTCATGCACTGTAATTTATTTAACTGACTTCTTAGTGATGGACATTTAATTATTTCCAGTTTTCCCTACTATAAACAATACTGCATTGAATATTTTTTATATTTACATCCTTGCACATTTGTGCCAGCATTTCTAGTGGAATTGCTGGATCAAAAGGTATGCACCTATAACAATGATAGATTTCTGCAAATTTTCCACTAAATCTCCAGTAGATGTTTTAGCCTCCTTGGTAGCCTTGGAAACTTGGAATTCCAGTTTTTTTTTCTCTACTTCCATAATGGTATAGTAGTTAATAGTATGGATAAATGTCAGTTATTCTGAGGTTGAGAAACTCTATTCTAAAGTAAAAGAGACCCAAATTTGAGTCCCAATTCCATCATTCCCCATATTCTTCATGTTTCATTAGGCAAACTGTTTAAACTCACTTTCCTCATCCGTAATAATAACAATAATATAAATGTAACATAAATAAATTCAAAGCATTGTCAGAATTTATTGAAATGATACATTATAGCAGTGTGTGTATATATATGTATGTATATGCCTAGCACATTGAAGTGATTTATTACAGTTAATGATAAAAATCAAGAGAAAGGCTCAGAAAAAGTAAAGCCAAAATGTGTATACCATCTCACAATTAAAGAACATCGTGTTGCCAGATGATTCAGTACCTTCTAAAAAGATGCACTTCAGATGATCCTAAAATGAGTATGATAGAAGGAAAAATATTTTCCCTCACCGAGGAGATTGTAATTAATGTTTGAATCATTCAATGCTTATGAATTCAGCAGAGGGATAAATACCTATATTTATATACATACACACAGAAGATATTAATATATACGCTTTAAAAACATGCCCCCACGCATTTATATAAGAGAATGTCACGGGCATATGTTTTTTTTCCCCACATTTGGGTAATATGCTGCAATGTAGGAGAGGCATATTTCTTTCCAGGAAAATTTCAGAATGCTCCTCTCTGTTCTTGCTGGGGAGTGACTTGCCACCATAATCAGATTTCCTGGAAAACAGACTCTGAATTCACCTAACATGCTTTAAAGAAGTAAGAATAAGGAATGAGCCAGGAGGGCTACTTTGGGCTGTGGGTATCAAGGATCATCTCGATCCTGCTTTAATACTTTTCTCTCTCTCAATTCTAAGGAGACTCTTGAGTATGGATTTAGCAGAAAGGCAAATCCGTATTCAAATCCTGGCTCTGTCACTTACCAGCTGCATACTTTTGGCCAACCTAACTTCTCTGGGCCTCACCTTCTTCATCTGCAGCATGGGATAATTACTATGCCACCGGGTTCTTTGAGGATTAACAAAAAGAGTGAGTGTGTGACTTGGCATCTGTTGTATAAGCCTATGCAGAATCTAGGAATTTAACCCTAGTCTTCCTTGAGAAATTGGCCCCTTTATGTCATTGGTCCTGGAGGGTCACATGGGCTGACTCCTAGGCTGGCTCCAGGGCTGAATGGGTGACCCAGAACTGGCAGATCAGAGAACTGCATTCCCTGGGCAAAGCGACTGGCTTAGGACTGGGCATGGAGACTCAATTCTGAGATGTCTGTGAGAGATGTTAAAAAGTAAATCTGGGCTTATTGAGATATTAGCATGTAATCTTATTTTGGCATCTTGCTAGGTCCTGAGAATAGAGGTTTCCAGAAGAAAGTAGAGATGGAAAGAATAAGACCTAATTCTGATGAGTCATTGGAGTCCTTGGGTCCAACTTGGCAACGCCAAGGCCTCCCTGGCTTTTTGGAGACATGGGCCATAAATTAATCTTCTTGATTTAAACCCACTGGGTTTCCAATCACTTGAAACTTAAGAGTCCTCACTAATAAAATATGCAAAAGTTTCAGTCCACTGTCTGGTAATTAGCGCACAAGGAGCCGGGTGGGCACTTAGGAGACGGCTCTGCTTCCTGCAGAGACTAACCAGTTTCCTCTCCCCTTGGCACCTGAGAAGAGAGGGCTGACTGACAACGCCAGGAGATTAGGTTCATGGTGCAGTGAAGAAAGCAGCTGCTGTGTGAATAGAAACAACAGGAACCCTGGGCCCAATTTCCTCACACCTGGCACCGTGCCAGGCTGCAGGGTGTCAAACTCAGGGAGGGAGCAAATGCTGCCGCCTGAGGAAGGCCGTGCTGATGCAACCCAGGCCCCACTGTGGGATCAGCCGGAAGACAGTGCACGTCACCTGGGTATGGGTCATTGGGTCCAAGGGTGGACATCAAGTCTCCAAATAAACAGGAAAAACAAAACCAAACAGACCCTGCCACCAGGTCAGGGTGGAGTCTGCACAACCAGGCTTCCATGAATGGGGAAGGCCTCACTTTGATGATAAAATACACAGGAAAAGCATGTGGCTAGGGACAGACTCAGCAATGGCGGGTATGCACTCAGAGAGCCAGCTTCCTTGCTTTCATGTTGTGCAACCTCATTCATTTATCCATGCCCACCCTCGGCTCAAAACCCTTCCATGGCTTCCATTGCATTTGACAGAAAAGGGTGAGATATTCAGCACAGACCCCAAGCCTTTGCACCACTTACCCCATACCTGCCCTCTGATTTAGCCCTCACTCCCTTCACACCGGCCACACAGGTGCCATGCAGCTCCAAACTGACCAACATGTCTCTGCCCCAGGACCTTTGCCCTTTCTCCTGGAATATGTTTCTCCTAGACATCCCCATGACTTGCTCCTTTACTTCATTCATGTCTCACCTTGTCAGACAGGCCTCCCCTGGGCTGAGAGCTGCCCCTCTACCCCACCATCACTGTGCATCTCTCCCTGAGATCCTAACTCACTAGTCACTGTGTGTGTGTGTGTGTGTGTGTGTATGTGTGTGTGTATGTGTGTGTGCGTGTGTGTGTACGCCTTTTTTGAGATGGAGTCTCACTCTGTCATCCAGGCTGGAGTGCAGTGGCACAATCTCTGCTCACTGCAACCTCTGCCTCCCAGGTTCAAGCAATTCTCATGCCTCAGCCTCCCAAGTAGCTGAAATTACAGGCGCGTGCCACCATGCCAGGCTATTTTTGTACTTTTAGTAGAGATGGGGTTTCACCACGTTGACCAATTATTCACTCTTTTACTTAGTATCTGTCTTTCCCTCCTCGAGTAGTGATTTTTGTTTGTTATGTTCATTGATGCATCCCCAGTGCCTAGAGCAGTGTCAAGTGCATAGAAAGAGGTGCATAAATATTTGTTCAATTTATTTGGTTATTTAACACATATTTAATGAGGATCTATCTGTACCAGGTGTGAGTACAACCTCGAGAGAGAAAAAGGTGCTGACTCATGTTAAATATTCATGTAGACACATAAAAGAACAAGAGGAGTGTGGAAAGTTCTCTGGGATGATCAAGGATGGCTGGGAACAGGGGCTATTTTTAATCAGATGATCGGGGTAGGGTCCAAGGTGGGTGAAATCACCGAGATGATGAGAAACACACCCCCCATGTGTAGACCAAGAAGAAAGAGAAGGGTTCCAGATAGCAAGAAGAAAAAGTGCAAAGGCCCTGGGACAGGGAAGAACTTTGTAGGAATACCTTTTCTAACAAATATATTTGTCTACATGAATATTTCTCAATAGCAACAGCCAGTACCTTTATGTCTCTGGATGCTGTTTTATTCACCCCTGGTACAGGCAGATCCTCATTACATGTGTGTTAAACAACATGTGTTAAAAAGCGGTTGGTGAGGCTGGTTGGGGGGCTCACGCCTGTAATCCCAACACTTCGGGAGGCCGAGGCAGGCAGATCACAACAAGGTCAAGAGATCGAGACTATCCTGGCCAACATGGTGAAACCCTATGTCTGCTAAAAATACAATATTAGCCGGGTGTGGTGGCGTGCACCTGTAGTCCCAGCTACTTGGGAGGCTGAGGCAGGAGAATGACTTGAACCTGGGAGGTGGAGATTGCAGTGAGCCGAGATCATGCCACTGTACTCCAGCCTGGGTGACAGAATGAGACTCAGTCTCAAAAAAAAAAAAAAAAAAAAAAGCAGTCGGTGCAGCCAGAGGAAGGAAGGAGGGCTGGACAGGGACAAAGTGAAAGAAGTAGGCAGAATGAGAGGGTGGGGAAGCACCTTAAGGAGAAGCCAGGGTTGGGGATTTTCTCTAAGAAAAGGCAGCCATTATGCCGTCACTTTCAGATCCATTTCTCCTGTGAAATGGAGATGATGAATACCCTTGGTGAGAAGAGGATTCAGCAAGAAAAGCATTCATCATGCCTCTCATGGTGCTTGGTAAGAGTAGACATGCAGTACACAGCAACCCTCCACTCTTCTCCAGCAAGAAACCCAACCTTCCTCTAAGGTGGAAGTCAGCTGGATATTCAGCTTCTGCTTCTCAAACCCAAAGGCTTATCGGCGGAGAGGACCAGAAATGAACTTTAAGCATCAAGCAGGTTTCAAGTGCGGCTTTCAAATTCTGGGCAGTTTCTTTTACGCCGGGTCAGGCCGGGCAGATTGTCGTTCCCTCCCCGAAGGTGATGCTGCGTACACTAAGCAGCTGTCCAAGCTTGGAGCTTGTCAGCACGGAGAATACGAGTATGCGCAACAAACTGAGATTTACCCAGGCGCACGTGGAGTCCCAACCAAGCAGGGCTATGCACTTTGCCCTTGCAGACTCGCTCTGCTCTGCATGCAGGCCCCTGTACATCTCATGAAGCTGCGCGTGGAGAGAGGGTGGGCCAGATGCACACAGGCAAGACCTGTCGTAAGCGGACGGCCCAAGCCCAGGGCTCTGTCCCAGCACCCAGGCATGCCCATCACAAGTCTCCTGGTGCTCACAGCAGCCAAAGGGGAATATTGTTTTATTTTAGCAAAAAAGCTTCATTCCTAAAACTCACAACTGGACAAATCAGCCACGCAACCCCTTGACATGAAGCAGGTCACAATCTGTATCTTCTATGACCCCTAGAAACATATCCCTAAAAATAGGTCTGATCCACAGCCCAAAGCCTGGGAAGAATATAGATGAAAACGTAGAAATTCTTAATTAGAGGAATATTTTGCTTAAGGGATGATTTGAAGATCTAAAGGATTTTCTCTTACTTAAGAGCAATTTAGTTTCAAAGAAAATGTATTTTTATTTGGAGTCTTAGGTCTATGTCTGTTTACTTTTTTAAGTCTTTTAAGTCATAGGAGAAAATGCTAAGAAAACTTTGAAATACTAACCAGAATTTCTGCTTATAAGCAACAATTTGACTTAGGGATTTCACTTTCTTACAAAAGAATTTTTGTGTGTGTGTGTGCAGAATAATCTGGCTTAGTAATAGGAAACATGGAGCCCTTTCTGCCTCTGCTTCCTGAGCTCTCACTGACCCATGCCTGAGTGACCCAGCAAGGGTGACACTGGCAATCATCAGGAAGCCCCAACCTCAGAGGCGGTGTCTGAAAATTCATCATAGGGAAAGAATCTTATTTGACTAACAGGGTGTTCCTCACAACAGAAATTATCAGGGAAAAAAGATAGATGCAACATTAGGAGGATTATCTTAATAAAATACACTAATACTATAATTAAAATATAGTACTATAAACTTAAATAGTGAAATATTCTGCAGCTATTAAAATGTAAAGGAATATTTAATGACTAAAACAATATTCATGAAACTAAGTAAAAATATTCATGAAACTAAGTAAAAAAGCAAAATTACTGCAAATATAAGCAATATGATTCCATTAAAAAGATGCCTATCTATGCATATGTAATATAAAGTCTATGTGAAATAATAATGTTTGTTATATATGAATATGTATTGTTACATGCTTTAAAAATACATAATATATACTTTATGTAATATATATCATATACTTACATAATATACATATTATAAATACATATATAATATACACATGTAATAATATTATGTACATATTACATACATACTATAAATACATACAAAAATACCACATGTAGTATATAATATATAATGCAATAAACCCAACCTCTCTGTATTATATATGCTATACATAAAAAATGTAGAATACACTTTTACTTTTTAAACTTCTTTTATTTCTAATTCTTTCTTTCTAATATATGTGTATTTCTAATATATGTGTATTTCCTTCTAATATATATGTGTATATGTATGTGTATGTACATGTGTTTCTTCCTATTTCTATCTAATATGTGTATTGCGTGTGTCTGTATGTACAGGTGCATATACATACACATTACTAAAGTTACATTCAAAATGTAAATTCCCTGTTACAATATGAATAATGAAAGTTATTTTTATAACTTTTGAACATCATGGAACATGACTTACTTATTCGGATCGCAGTGTCTTGCACAAAGCAGATGCTTAATTAATGTTCATCAAATAGAGGAAAGAAAAGGCAAGATAAGAGAATAGAATCATTTCAGTAAAGCAGAAATAACTCTCAAACCTCACATGAAATCCTGAGTACACGTGGGTCAAATTAAGTGGATACATCATAAATTTTTACTTCATTTGTTGCTCTGCACACAATAGCATAATCAACCTTTTTCTATGGTCACGAAGTGGAATTATTCATTGAGCTGGAGGAAAATTTTACTTGGTAATATGGCATTGAAGGATTATTTATGAAATGTCTTTCCTAAAGACCAATAAACATATTTTATGTGTAAGTGAATTATATATATATTAACTTAATCACTGGTATATTAACAAATACGTATAAAAATATATACTTGTGAATAGGTCTTAAGTCAGGAATATCTATCTGATACTAATGGTTTGATGTACACTTCTAATCTTTGTAGTATAGAAGTGATCCTAATGTGTCTGTCAGCTACACTTTGCTGCTACACAAACAGCTGCTCTCTGCTATGAAACCAATGAACGCTGTCTTCTTTTACAGAGATTCTTTGATACCTGTCTTCCCCATTAAACTTAAAGCTCCCTGAGAGTAGGGACTGTTGTCTGCCTCCCTTCCCCCAATTCCAGCTTGGAGCAACATGTTTAGTAAATTCAAGTTGAATAAATAATAGATCCTGGCATCCTATTATATTCCTACAAGGAAATAATATTTTAATTAATATACCACAATAAATATCCACTATATTCCTTGATTCCTATCTTGTAACTTGTGTGTATTGGTTTGCCTTTAATTTCCTCTTGAGTTTTTATAACAAGTTTCTTTAAAACCTTTTATGACCCTAAGTGGGCCCATGTAAATATTGAATTAAAAAACAGCAAAAAAAAAAAACACCTCATTCCAGAAATCAGTCTCTGCTGGGTTGCCATTTTCCCTTGAACCACTGCTGATTTCACATCTACTGGGAGCCAGAGGTGAAGTTCCTGATGCCCAGCTTAGTCTCGCAGGAGAAAACAGGACTCATTGCTATGGAGATCAGGGCACCCAGCAGCTCATCACAGAGGAGAGTGGAGAAGCAACCAGAGAATAAGAGATGCAGCTTGAGACCTCGAGGCTTGTACTTGTGTGGGCCAACAGAGGCCAGGTGCCTTCTTCTCACTGCCTCACCTCTACCTACATCCTGTGGTGCTGTCTGCAAACCACGTCCTACGTGTCTTTAATGGGGGAAGACAGGTATCATGCCTCCCTCACTATAGCCATCCCTTTCATTCCAATGATAATTATCTCTTTCTGGACAGGTGTCTCCTTACTTGCCTCCCTGCTACCCTGACCTCCTTCACAGCTGCTGGAATAATTCACCTTGAAAAGGAAGTGAGACTCTGCCACCCAGCTGCGAAAACCCTGCCAACTGTTTCCATCACACTCAGAATAAAACTCAAATATTTTATCCTGACCAGTAAGATCCTACAGGAGTGGACTCTTGAGGGTCTTGGACTTCACCACGGGCCACTCTCTTCCTTGTTCGCGGTGTGAAAAGAACTCTGGAGCAAACATTTCTGCCTCAGGGCCTTTGCCCTTGCTGTTTCCTCAACCTGGAAGCCCTCGTCCTCAAGTCCTGGCATGCTTGGGTCCTTCCTCTCATTGGTAACCGTTTTCACGTTCCTTCCTCAAAGGAGTTTTCTTGACTACTGCCTGTAAAATAACCTTCCCACTCACAAACACATTATTCTATTTTATCTTCTTGGAAATTCTCACCTAAAAATCATCATGGTTATCTACGGTTATTGTCCAGCCTGCTCACCACTTTGTCGTCTCCATGAAGCCAGGGATCTTGTCTGTCTTGCTGACTCTTTATCCCCAGTACCCAGTGCCTGGTACAAACTAGATGCCCAGCGAGTAGATTTTCAATATCTCTATGGGACAGACACCTTATTTTGCAACACTATAATAAAAGCTATTGATAATATATATCAACCAGTTAGAAACCAACAATTCTTTAACACAACTATTATTACAATCCACTTGTAAATGAGAAAACTGAGCCTCAGAGAAATTAAGTAACCTGTCCAAGGGGGTAGCCAGCTAGTGTTTAAAAGGCTGATTTGTAACCAGTTCTGTCTGACTTCAAAGTCCATGCTCCCACAAGTCTCTAACCACTGTTTCCCACTGTTGATTTACTAGCAAACAGTGTCTTATTAATGTAAAATAAGCTCAAGCTAGTCATTTACTGATTGATCCATTTGAGAAGTATTTATTGAGAATATAGTATGTCCTATGTCCTGTGCTACACTCTCCACATATCTGAGTCTGTAAGGCTGCCACAATCTTCTTACTATTTAAAAAGTGGCTTTTGGCTGGGTGCGGTGGCTCACGCCTGTAATCCCAGCACTTTAGGAGGCTGAGGTGGGCACATCACCTGAGATCAGGAGTTCGAGACTAACCTGGCCAATGTGGTGAAATCCCGTCTCCACTGAAAATACAAAAATTATCCAGGCATGGTGGCACATGCTTGTAGTCCCAGTTGCTTGGGAGGCTGAGGCAAGAGAATCACTTGAACCAGGGAGGTGGAAGTTGCAATGGGCCAAGATCACGCCACTGCACTCCAGCCCAGGAGACAGAGCAAGACTCCATCACAAATAAAAAAAAAAAAAAAAAGAAAGAAAGAAAAGCTTTTGATCAAAGCAGAGGGATACTAAAAGAAATTCCTGGCATAAAAACAGTAATTGTTAAGTACCTTCTATGTGCCAGCCACTGACCCAGGCCATTGGCACAAACCCATCTGCTCCTTTCAGGAGACATTAGAAGGCAGATCATGCTTATCTCAATTTAATGATGAAGACACTATGGCCCAGAGTGATTAAATGACTTGCTCACATAGGTAGTCACGGGTAGAACTTACGTTTGCCTTTCTCCAAAATATTCTCCTCTTTTCACATCACACATTGACACTGGCATGCAGTACGAAAAATCCGATAAATACGGGTGGAATGAACCCATGAAGGACCCAGCCAACCCAGTTTATGATGTAGCAAGTCACCTGCTTTTAGCTGGTTTCACATATTAGTAACTCTCAGCTGTAAACAAGGACAACTCTGGAGAGTAGGAATCAGTTTTACTATGTGATGGCACAATAGTTTTTTTGCTAATGATTTTGGGGAAAAAATAATACCACCTGTGAATTCAAATCATAGCATCTACTTACTTAATTTGTTTGGATTAATCAAATCCTATAACTTTCTGGGCATGGAAAGTTACCAGCGTTCACTAGTCTATAGCTAATAGCTTCTAATATCTGAAAGTTTACCATACATCGGGCACTGTTCATGGCCCTTTGTATGTACTGTTATATTTAATTCCAGTATAACCCCATGGGTAGGAAGGATTATTATCCACATTTCACAGAGCAAAGCGAGTTGCAGAGAAGTGAAGTGACTGGCCCAGTATTGTGCAATGATGGGCGTGTGGTAAGGGCAGGATTTATGTCCAGGCATTCTTACTCCCACGCTCATGCTCTGAACGACTATGCTAGCAGGCCTCCTGGCAAGCAAGAAGTCGGAAAAAAAAATAATCAGGACGTGGGGAAAAGTAACTCAGGAAATCTTTACGCCTCCTCATCAGTTCTCACAATCCCCATCAAACTGAATCCAACAATGAGAAATGATTTTTCCCCAGGGTCTGACCCCCAAATGCTTTGACAATGAACTCTGCTTCCCTCACCACAAAATTATTCAAGAGCTCACAAAACAATCGCTGGCCTCTGAAGCTCTATCTTAAGACCTACCAAGGGCCTGACCGATGGCCCTGATGATATTACCAAGTGCTTCTTCCCATTTTTGGCATCAGTCAAGAAGTTTATGTCCAAAGATTATTCCACCAGACGGGTCCTGCGGATATGATGGGATTAGCCAAAATTCAAAGCTTCTTTTTGACTTCCAGTTGAAAATTGGGCACATATGCTCCTGAAGGCTACAGGGGCTATAGGAGAACATCAAGTTGATTCATCAAATTAGCTCAAACATAATTGTCCTGCATGACTGGCTATAGAACTCATCAGCTATAAACGTGTCAAAAAGCCATCCACTCTAAGGTTAAATAGAGACGCAAAGTAATGTTGTTCAGGATTTGACATTCATTGGACTTTAGCCTCCTAAAGAGGCTGTATTTCCTCTTGCAGGAATCTGTGGTAAGATGAACAGAATGAAAAGATTGCAGCAAAAAAAAGAAGCCCACACTAGTTGCTAGAAATACCAGCTATATACATCAGACCCATAGCTAAATCCTTTTCTTGGAGAGATTCAGAGATTTTAAAGACGAAAGTTTTGATTGTTTTTCTTTCCCTTTTCCATCTTCTTTCTCTCCCTCCCTCCCTCGCTCACTCCCCTCCCCGCCCCTCCCCTCCCCTCCCCTTCCTTCCTTCCTTCCTTCCTTCCTTCCTTCCTTCCTTCCTTCCTTCCTTCTTCCTTCCCTAATCATGCTGCACGTGGATTATCTGCCTTTCTGCAACTGAGACTATTCTCAGAAATGAAGACAAAACATGCATCACGGAAAATTTTTTCTTCTTTTGAGTAACATAGTCTTGCATGTGGTGCTACAGAATGCAAGAGCTGAAAATGTGAAATTGTTGCGGAGAAAAATCTATACCACATCAGGGCAAGATTTAAGACTTAAGGAAATTAACATTTTGCCACTGTTGAGGATCATACCTTCCCATTACAGAGTGGAGCACTTCAACCCTCTATATACTTCCATCCTTGCTGTCTGTGTGAGTGACTCCTCTGTGCCTAGCTCTGTGCTACTGACCCTGTCATCAAGCACTCAGGAGTCAGATGCTACAGGCCTTTCTCTATAGACCCAGACAGCTCCTGCTCACTTGCTGCACTCCACTCCAAATATGAAATTCTTCAACTGTTGTCTCACTTGTCTTCTTTTGGTGACTACTTGTCTGGTTCCTAATTTTTATGCCATTTTGGAGTAATTTTTCCCTTTTTTGTTATTGACAAAGACAGAGGAGGCCTCCTATAATTTGTGGGTGACTGACAAGGCTGAATGTTGTTAACTCAAATGTTTTGATTTACATCAGAGAGGACCTCCAGGCCCCAGACATGACAGGCTGCGATAGCGACTTCAAAGCTTGTGAATATCAAATCCCATTAAGCAAGCCCTTTATGTGCAAGTCAATAAATTATCCTTTCTAGGGTGATTTGGCAATAGGTAGCAAAAGCCTTAAAACAGGCATAATTTTTGGCAATTCTACTTCTGGGATTCTATCCCAAAGAGAAAAATAGACAAGTGTGCAAAGATGCAAATACAAGGATGTTCATCTCAGTGTTGTTTAGAATAGAAAGAAGTTAAAAAGAATAAAGCCCATATTCAGCAACAAGGCTAGGTGGATAGGTTGAATAAATATGTCCTATGGAACATATATCGCCATTTAAAATTTTTACATGTTTCTGTATTTGTTCATAGAAAAAGATATTCACCCTAAGTATTAAAAAAAACTGATTATAAAACTCTATTGGATTACACTATCCTCTACATGATTATATTGTTTACACAATGCATCTCTATCTGGAAAAGGTTTTGAAAGGGTGGACTCCAAATATTACTAGTGATGATATCTGTCTGTGATTTTAAATTTCTTTCTACACTTCACAATGTATATGTATTCCTTTTAGAGCTAGAAGAAACAAAGGTATTTTTATTTCAGAGACACAATGGCCATTGACTTGAGAAACTTCACATACTGTAACCTATTTAAGAATATCTCCATCTATATCTCATTAGAATTGATGCCGCTCATTATAAAGGGCAACCAGGATATAAAAAATTGACCCGGAGACCAGAAAGAGAGATGCCATGTAGCAACCTAAAACCTTCTGCTGATTCTTGCTGACTGTGATGTGCTTGATCTTGACTTCTTGGCTGAGTTCGAATTTTCTCTTTGAAAGATGAAACTGCGAATTTCCTGTTAGGCAAAACCCAGCCTGATTATTTTTTTTTTCTTAAATCAGTGCTCTATTTCCAGGGAAACTGAAAACCTTAAGAATAGTGTTATCTGTGAATTTACCATGCACACTTCATCAGCAAAAATCAACTACTGGGCGGGCAGGAGGAGGTGGTTTAGCATAGTAATTACAAACAAAATTTTTGAGGCTGAGTGGTGGAATTCAAATCTTAGTTCTGCCACTTCCTGGTGGTGTAGCTTTGAGAAAACCACTTCCTCTCTCTGTGCCTCATTGATAAGATGGGACTAATACTAATAATAACTTCTGGCCTATGGAGGGGTTGTGAGGCCTAAATGAAGAAATATAGGTAACTGGCACATAGTAGGTGCTTCATGGATGTTAAAACAAGAGTTGATCTAAGTTCCTAAAGCAGAAGTCAGAAGCACACAGTTCACAGGATATCATCCAAAGATACATTTTATTTGGCAGTCAAAGGAGTTTTTAATATGATAAATTATTTTCCAATATTAAAAAAGGGAGGTATCACAAAAACTCCAAATTTCTAGAATTTCTGAAGAAAACAAAAAGCTCCTCCCACTTTGAGTTTTATAAAACACAGAATGTGATCATACTGTATGTGTGCAACTTGCTCTTTCAGTTCACCACATATCTTTCCAAGAATCATCCATATGAATTGCATAGCTGTGGTTTACCCCTATTTATTTATTTAGAGACAGATTCTCACTCTATCACCCAGGCTGGAGTGCAGTGGCACAATCTCAGCTCACTGCAACATCCATCTCTGGGGTTCAAGTGATTTTTGTGTGTCAGCCTCCCGAGTAGCTCGGATTACAGGCACGCACCAACACGCCCAGCAAATTTTTATATTTTAGTATATTATATATTATATATATATATATATAATATATATTTTATATATTAGCCAGGCTGGTCTTGAACTCCTGACCTCAGGTAATCTGCCCACGTGAGCCTCCCAAAGTGCTGGGATTACAGGTGTGAGCCACTGCACCTGGCCCAGGTTTATGCCTTTAAAACCACAATTTATTTTTACATTCTCCTTTAATGAAGTTTTTTGGGCTAATACAAATAACGTCACTGAATATTTTTGTACTTGTCTCTTTGTGTATGTGCAACAAGTCAATAATACCTTGTTTTGGGATATAAATCCATTTGGTAAAACTATAAAGAAAAGCAAGGGAATTATAAACATTTAATTTCAGTAAGCAGCTACTGCAGATGGCAGGTGTGCAATATTGGGGGTGTCACTCAAGGAACTTGAACAGTACTTACAATGTTTGTGTTAGTATGCTTGATAATTCACATATACATTTTACCCATATTCCTTTGTAATTATCCAATTAGAAGAGTGCAGTTTTGAATGAACTAAAAAAATTGAGACGTCTAGCAACACCTTCTCACAGCTGTGTCTGTTATAGAAATCAAGGACTGTTCAGTTCATCACAGTCTTCACTACGTCACCATTATATTACACCTGTCAGTTGATTCATTTGTGTGACTTGCCTGGGCCCTTTGGACATCTGAGTTAATGACCCCAGCTCTAGAAGATGGTGTAATCTCTAGAGTGCAGGCCAGAGGAAGCCATTTCACTCACCACCAAGTCCTTCCTGGAACATGTAAAATGTGAAAAAGTTATTCCCATCTGCAGCACTTCTCACAATCCTGTAGGCACTGTGGAAACTGCTGAGAAACCTGCCCCAACTGACTCGGTAGGTCCAAGATCGTAAGCCACCACCTCCGCCAAAAAGCATGACATTGAATGAAAGTGACTAATCAACAAGGAAAAACAAAGCAAAGAGAAAATGTTCATCTTTCATCTCCAGTCTAGGAGTCATAATTTCCAGGGCAAAGAAATAGATTCCCAACCAAGAGCAGCAGCGAGTCATCAAACATTGCTGAGGTGTTACACAATAAACAAAGCCCAGGGTTCCCACCGTCGGATTCTGTGGCCCACCTTGCTGTGGCTCTTAACTGAAACAAGGAGATGGTTTAAAGACAGGCACATGGGGGATGTGATACTTGAAGGAGTTCATGCTGATGATGAACCTTTGTTATTCTTAGTACTGCTTGGAAAATCCATCCAGGTGAGGGGGGATGTGGTGGGAAACTCCATGAGTGTGGCTTTCATGGGTGGATCAGCTCAGTTCCTCCAGTACTTATTCTATCGTATGGGGCACTTGGTACCCACATGTCTGTTATCCACCACCACTGTTTCCCAACAAATTGAGCCCGAGGCAGAGAGAAGACTGGATTTCCTGCACTCTGTAGATGCGGCTTCTTAATGGCTCTGAAATCAGCTCCTGGGTCTCCATGTCCTTCCGTTTCCTCCATTGCAACCACAAGCCCCATCCCCTGAGTAACTTCGGCAGTATCCCACTTTTCCCCTGACTGCAGTCCTGTGTCACTGCAATCAAGTTTCTACCTGGCCACCACTGGGATTCTTTTTTTTTTTTTTTTTTTAAGAAATCTAACCATCCTCTCCTCTTCTTAAATGACATTTTCCATAGCCCCACTGTGCTGTTTGCAAAGTGTAAACTCCATAGAATGGGTTTTAAGTCCTTTCAGGGTGTCTACATGTTTTTTTTTTTTTTTTTTTTTTTTTAGTTTCTGTATTTCTCTGTAACTAAGGCTGGCGGGTAGTGGCATGATTGTAACACAATTTACAATAAAATCGCTGGGCTCAAGTGATTCCCTGCACCCAGCATAGGTCTCTCATTTTATCTTTCATCTATCTTATATGTGCATTCCAGACTATTTGTTGGTACCTTGAACCCAGCGTCTTTTACCAGTTCCAAGCTTTTCTACCTGTTACTCCTCCTACCTGGTAAGTGCTGCTCTCTTCTACCATCCCTTTCTCTCTCCACTATCTGTTAATTCAGGCTCAGGCTTAGTCATCGTTTTCCTTGACAAACAACTAAGATTAGATAAAGTACCATAAGGTGCGTATGCTCTAACAACATACGTGGTAGAACTGTATTGCTTCCTACATAAATACATATATGAGCATGTATGGATAGGTGCATTTGTGTACATATGAACTGTACAGATGCATGTGCAAATACATATGCAAATATTTTAAAATAAAAATGAAAAGTACATCCTAAGCCATAAACACAGCCCTGGCTCAGTAATTCCACTTTTTGGAAGTTATCTCAAGAAAATAATCATAGATGTATTCAAATATTTAGCTGCAATTTTTTTTTGTATTAGAATATAGCTGTGATAGCAAAAAAGTTGCAAACAGCTTAAACTGACTTAATGCATTAGAGTACATTAGAGTACTGGTCAATGAAATGTAATTTTTATTGTTTATGTATGTATTTATGTTTATAAAGACAGGGTCTCGCTCTTTATAAAGCGAGTTTATAAGAATAATTTAAGAACTCCTGGGATCAACTAATTCTCCCACCTGGATCTCTAAAAGTGCTGGGATTACAGGCATGACCCACTACTCCCAGCCCGAAATTTGATTTTATTATTAAAACTAAGTTCCTAAAGCACTATTTAAAAATATAAAAAGATGTTGAAGATATATTGTTAACTCAGGAAGGATATTACAAAGTAGTACATATTTTAAATATAATAATATTTTGTTTAAAAGGCATAAAATGCACAGAAAGACAATACAGCAAAGTGTTAACAGTATATCATGTGTGGATATGACAGTTATATTTTTCTCTCTTATTTGGATGGGTTTGCTAAGTATGCCACAATAAACATCTTTTTTATGGATATATGATAACTATAGAAGTTTCATTGGCTTATCTTATAAAAAAAATTTTAAAAATTTGCTGGGCGTGGTGGCATGCACCTGTGGTCCCAGCTGCTCTGGAGGCTGAGGCAGGGGAATCACTTGAACCTGAGAAGCAAGAAAGGCTGCAGTGAGCAAGATTAAGCCACTGCACTCCAGCCTGGGCAACAGAATGAGACCCTGTCTCAAAAAAAAAAAAAAAAAAAAAAAAATAATATGAGAGGATGCTTAGGTGTCCAAATTCCTGCAGAAATCTTGGGCTACAGTTGGGGCAGAGGTGGCCTGACATAAAGGAGAGCTTGCAGACAGGTCACAGGAGGGCAGGCACAATGAAAAGGGATTCTGTTTCTTACAAACTTGATCTCAAACCAGCTCCAATTATGGTTACGTTCGTGGAACCTGCCTCTGAATTTAAGCAGTCAAACTTTGTGTGTGTGTATGTATTAGGGAGAGGAAGCTTTGGTTTTACTAACTTAGGGTTGGGAATAATTTCCTGCTTAGAGAGGAAAAAAAAAATGACAAAGAGCATCTGCTAGGGACATAGGACACCTACAAGCCAGTAGCTGCCACATCACAGCCTCCTGCGATCCGAAGGGGCTCTACTTCTGTCACTTTTTTCAGGGACTACTGTGTGAGTGAAAGAGAACCATGTGTTTTTATGGGTGAGGTTGCTGAAAGAGTATCACTGGCAGTTGAAGAGCTCCTAAAGGTGAGGGTCACCCTTAAATAGGAGAGAATTGGAAGCTCACATTACATTTTACTAAGTCTCCCTTTGGGGGACTGTGTGTGCTTCAGGGAGTTCAAGAGGGGATTCCTTTTGTCACAGGAAGATCATATACAAAATTGAATTTGTATCTATTTGTGTTTTCTTTTTAGGTAAGAAATAATAATTTTTATCTCAAAGTAAGGAAATACAGGTTGACACTGGTATCCTGACTTGTTCTACATGAGGAGATGTCATCTGCCAGGGGCAGGCACCCATGGGTGGGGAGGGGAGGTTCATCAAGGTAGATGGTTGACGTGATCCTTGGTTCTTTCCTTAAATTTCAGCCTATTTCCAGGAAGGGCAGCTTAAAGGTGCCTATGCAAGTGAATGCTTGGACTTCATCATCTGGGCCTAATTGTATCCATTTGAACTCGTGCATTTTTGGGTGATATCTCAGCTAGGAGAGCCATTTAAACTAAGTCACTAAACATAATAATAATAATTGACAACCAGATATTTGAATCCATATATCATTAAGTGATAAACTAAGGACTTCAAAAATTATGAACCATGTTAAATGTTTGCTCTTACTATAAAATGTTTAAAAAAATTAAAAGCCAGAATTTTTAAATATTATGAGGAAATAGGATTGAATTTTACATGTAAATAATTATATATTTACGCATATCTATAAAATATATAATACAATAATATATTATCTTTAATATCTATATAAACATATATTTTATATCTAATTCTTTTAAAATTTTAATTTTGTACCCATGTTAATGAAGCACATTTTTTACTATTATAGTAGCACATATACATATAATTTACACACATGATATACATATTTTAGGGCTGGGTGCTTAAAATTTACCTGCAAGAGCAAGTTCACATGGTAGGCAACCATAGTTTAATGTTCTTCTCCTACCTAGACCATGAGTTCTTTGAGGTTGGGGACAATTACCACCTTTTATGTATCCTGTTATCACATATGCCTGGTTCCAAGGCACAAAAAAAAGGGTCATCCAATGAAGGACATTTCCCTTAAAACACAAACCAGGAAATGCCAGATTAAAAGCAGAGCATATGATCTGGCTTCCCCTGAAAACATGAAGTTTTTGGCTTGACCTAGTAACAATCAACTCTCCACATCATCCAACAGTTTTAAGATAAGATAATAATTTATGTACATATTTATTTTGGTAAAATATCAAGCTTCACACTCTGGTTATAAGTACAGCCTTTTCATTTTTTGACTCAAAAAAAAAAAAAAAAAGAGGCTGGAATGAATACTTTTTCTCCTTCCCACCCACACTATTTCAATATGGAAAAAAAATGGCCTCCCCTTTATGGCAATTTGTAGCCTGGAGCTGGTTTTTAGAGTTGAGTAATAAATCCCAGAAAAACAGTGACTACAATGGAAAGGCTGACAGACATTTAACACTAATGGTGCAAACAGAGGGCACTCGGGAAAATGCTCAGGCCAGATTCCCCACACTGAATACTCAAAGATTGCTCACTGATGTACTGCGTTTTAGTGGACAATTTGTTTGTTTGTAAACAGCAGAAAAATTTCAAAATACTAGCGAACCCAGGGAAGAGAAATTTCCTTGATATTCCTGTTCCCCACAGGCTTGAATATCCCGAAATATTCACTGCAAGTCCTTTGGCTGTTCTTGTTTTTAACTCTAAGAAACAAAAATGATACTTGAAACATGATAACTTGATAATAATTAAAAAAGCAAAAAACTAAAAAAACAAAAAACAAGAGTTACAGCACAATACTGCAACTAAAACTTCAAGTATTAACACCATTGTCACATCTTCCAACAGGTAAAACATCTAGTTTTCTAAATGTAATATACTCCTGTGTAGAGGCTAAAAATGTAAATTGCCAAAACCATTTGGTTAATATTCCACATACCAAGGAGAGAAGTATCTCTGAACATTTAGGTTGATGTTGAGGCTTAATGCTTAACAATTCAGGAGAAGAACATTTGGATAAAATTCTGCCTCCAACTGCAATTTCTGTTATTTCCCATTGAGTTAAAGGCTCTATAGATTATATCTCTGACTGTGGGATAGGAACCAGCCTTGAAATGCCATGAATGCCAGCCCCAAGAGTCTCACATAGGACAGTAAAAGGATCTTATATATTAAGGTGAAATAATACACCCAAAAAGCATAGCAATACTTCAACTAGCGAGACTTTTATAATTCAAGCAAGACTTCCACTCTGGGATTTCGAGAATATGGAACATCAAATACTTTAGGCTGAAGGAGAAACATTCCCAGGTGATAAGAATTTACTTTTGTATGGAGAAACATAGCTGGAGCAGATCTGGGGGTAGTCCGAGGATTACAGAGGTGCATGTTCCAGCAGAGTCCTGGAAACCCAGTTTCGACAAGAGAGAAGCAGTAACACACAATGCATCGCCATGGTAATAAAACCATTGGACCTATTCATGTAATTATTCCATACAAATATCAAAGACGTAGTCAGAGCCAAGATGACATTTTATCATCTCAACTGATCCTTTAGGTTCACACAAAGGAACTCCTATTTTATTCAAACACATATGTTCTGTGAACATTATTCATGTTAGATGTGTGTACAATTAGATGTATATACAATTAGAGACACAATTACACTTAAATCATCTGTCTATATACCTGGGGGAAACAAGCCATGTGCTTGGCATTTTTACGGGGAACTATGGATTTGCAGATAGATTTACATTACAAGCATTCTTAGGAAGGATTCAGACTCGAGGAAACGGTGCAGATATATTTTTAAAAGATGCTTCCCGCTCACAAGGACTCAGTTTCTAAGCCCACTCAGCCATTCTGCATGTACAAGCACTTTCTCTAGGCATAATTTAAGGGCAGTTTGAGACTTTGGCCCAATTTGATCAAATATTGATAGACGGTCCAGTAAAATGTGGTATGAGAAGCAGCTACTTTACTGCACGTTGACACTGTAAATTTGAAGAGACACTGTCAACCTGCTGAGCTCTGAAATTTACTTCCCTAAAAGACAGATAAATTCCATGGTTAACACCGGAGATCTGTGTTAAATATACATACTCATGTACCTTCTGTAAGGGACTCCACGATAAATTTCTCTTAGAGTCTAGTGCTAGGAAACAGTTTTTCTTTCCTGATGAATGTCTCTGCTTTCTTGTTAGAGAACGAAGGCTATGTGACTCATCCTGTTTCTCTTTTTGCCTTTGCAGCCAGGAACCTCTGAGTTTCATTTTGTAGTCACTTAGAGTAGCTCTTCTTAGCTTAGGTTTTCTGGCACAACTGATCTGCTCCTTCATTATGAGCCCCTATTTCTCCCTCCACCATGTTACTTTCATGATTTTATTTTATCTCTATTGAAAAATCATCTCAAATTCTTTCTGGAACTAGAAAAGAAGAAAAATAATTAATAAACATACTCAGGCAGCATACTCCTGAGTAGCTGGGATTACAGGTGCATGCCACCACACCTGGCTACTTTTTGTATTTTTAGTAGAGACGGGGTTTCACCATGTTGGTCAGGCCAGTCTTGAACCCCCAACATTGTGATCCACCCACCTCCTGCCTCAACCTCCCAAAGTGCTGGAATTACAGATGTGAGCCATCGCACCCAGCCACTTTGTTTCTTTTACTTGCCTGAAAATTAAAAAAAATATATTACTACTTAAAAACCAAGTATCTGGATATATCAGTGTTGCTTCATGTAGAAATGCAGCTTCCTCACTTGCCATCTAGCACAAGGCTTTGTTTTAGAGACTAAGTCAGATGAAGTTGCCATGGATAATTAGGACAAGTCCCTTCCTAATAATATGTTCGTTGGACTTACGATCAGTTCCTGCTGGAGTTGGTAAAGGCTGGTCCCTCATCACACATTTTTGGGCTTTTCAAAAATAAAAAACACAGATGAGTATTTGTCATAAGGGGAAATTATTGGAAGAAATGCTTTTTCTTCCCATTATAAGACAGAGAAATTTGGTTCCAAATAAGCTGACACTGGCATTGTTAAGCAGAGGGGAAGAAAGGAGGAAAGAAGGCAAAAACCAATTCGATTCAATGTCAGAGGAGTTCCAACTTCCATTTAAACCAGTGGTTCTCAAACTACTGTGCATCAGAATCACCTGTGGGGCTTGCTAAACACAGCATGCATGGGTCCATCATCACAGTTTCTGATTCAGTAGGTCTGGGGTGGGGTCTGAGAGTCTGAATTTCTAACAAGTTTCTAGGTGAGGCTGATGCTGCTTAAATTCTTGTACACCTTTCCGCCTCCCTCAAAAAATCCAAAGTGGTTCAGCTATTGTCCTAAAACCATTTTTCCCTTTTTTATTCAATCTAAGTGCTATTCCACAGTGTTAGGGGAAGGGATGGGATGGGAGAGGCGGGAGATACAAATGTGTGTTAAATTGCCATGGTTAGATCCACCATTCATATCAGTCATAACAGCAACAAATGTTTATGTAGAGCTTCCTCTGTTCGGACCTAGGCTAATTGCTTTACAAGCCTCACTTCATTCACATACTAACCCTACAAGGTAGATATTAATATGGTTCCCTGTTTACAGATGAGGAAATTGAGGGGTAGAGGGATTAATACTAGCCTGAGATCACATAGCTGGTAAGTGATGTGCCTGGGGTTGGAGTTCCGGTCTGTTTCCAGAGTCTATGGTCTTAACCGCTAGACTATGGAGATTTCTCTCCAGGTAGAAACAGAGATACAACAGCTTCTTTTATTTTTATCAGACTCTTTATCCAGAAACACAATGTCACAGCATAAACCTGAGGCTATCCTGCATCTTTGGATTTTGGCTACTGAATTTCTCAGTGGGTGTGCACCCCTCTTAGACCCACTTGGTCTTAGCAATTCCTACAGGAAGTGAGTGGTGACACTGACCCCTGGCCCAGGGAGGCAAATGACAATCTGTTTGATTGGAATGTGACCAGTATTTCAAGAGTCAGGACCTCTTTATGGGGCTAAAAATAGCCACACGAAGCTCGTGGTTTCAGACTTTTTTACAAATAGCAGAAACGAAGGTGGTATTTTGTGAACACCAGATCCTAGCTTATAAGGCGAATTAGGATATAGCTTTTAGGCTCTACACAGCTGCTTTCGTTGGCCATCTGGAAAATACAAATATTGACCACCACCTTGTCTACAAGGATGCCATGCTAAGTAAAATGAAGAGACAGAGAAAAAAGGAGATTAGAGAAAGGAAGGACTAGAATAAAAAATTAAAATGGACCAATGCCAATAGAAGTAATAATAACACGAGGGCCGATGGTGACGAAGTGATATGGTTTGACTCTGGGTCCCCACCCGAATCTCATCTTGAATTGTAATCCCCATGAGTCGAGGGAGGGACCTGGTGGGAAATGGTTGGATTATGGGGGTGGTTTCCCCCATGCTGTTCTCATGGCAGTGAGGGAGTTCTCACGAGATATCATGGTTTTAAAAGTGGCAGTTTTCCCTGTGTACTTCTCTCTCTCCTGCCACCATGTAAGACGTGCCTTGCTTCCCCTGCGTCTTTCACTGTGATTGTAAGTTTCTTGACGCCTCTCCAGCCATGTGGACTCTGAGTCAAACCTCTTTCGTTTATAAATTACCTAGTCTCAGGTAGTATCTTTATAGCAGCGTGAAAACAGATTAATAAATGAAGAGAGTGATAACCAACCTTCTTGAGACTTTCTCCACTGGACAAGCTGTGTGCTCAATGCTTTGTGGACTCATGGATTCATTTAATTCTTAAAACAATTCTATGAATAGATTGTAAGATTGTCCTCTCTTTACAAATAAGAACGGAGGCTTGGAGGAAGTGGGCAACTTGCCCACGAGGATGTAATCCCCAAGTGGTGGAATATATAGGAGAGTCTCATAAAGGCACAAAGCCATGACCATTACATCACATGAGCTCACCTATGGGGGTCAGCGTCACAGTGCTGCCTCTGGACATTCAACAAGGGTCTGTCCCAACCCCCTGATACCACTCCCTTTCCTCAGTAAGACACTGTAGCCAGTTTCCTCTCTTTGGCCACAGAATTTCAGAAATTTGAGCCTTGTCCCAGCAGTCACAGTGGGAGTCGTAAGCCCAAATGGTGAAAGCCCCACTCAATTATTGCCATATAGGACAGTGGCTTCAGTGTTTTCAAATCAAGTTTTAAACAAGACTCTAATTCTAGATTTTGATGTAAAATATCCTGAAATTTTAATGAAGTCTCCTTTAAAAGAAAAAAAAAGGCAACTAACACTCGTTTATTTTAAACACAGTCTGGGAGGAACAAACTGGATCTGTGGATCTCATTTGAACCGCAAGCCTTCACATAGTTCATGACCTCTAACCTATGTGCCAAGTGTCTGGAAAAGAGGAGGGCACATTGTGCTTACAATTTCACAAATAAAGAGAGTTGGTCCTTTCCCTCATTTTTTCTCTCCCAATGTTTAGATTTGTAAAAAGCCCGAAAGGAGAAAAGCACTTTAAATAAGGAATCAAATATTGAGCAAATAAGAGAAAAGAATAAATCTGTTTGAAAACAGTCTCACAGCACTAATGACTAGGATCTAAAAATGATCCTAACATATTTTTTTAATTGGACTAACATCAATAAAAATAAAAGGTAAATTGGGGAAGACGTTTTTAGCAAGGTGAAATGAAACAGAACCTCAGTGTAGAGTTGAGAACCTGAGTTGTGTCCTGAATTAAGCTTTTTCATGATCTTTATGGTATGCAAAATGAAACCAGGAAAAGGGGCTGGAGAAAATAGTATGAAGGCGAAATCCTGCCTATGGGAAGCACAGCATATGGAAAGATGCATTAAAGTTCAACACTGCTTTTAGGTAATCTGACTTAAAGGCAGTGGTGACCTGTGATGGGACAAAGGCAAAGTCATCACTTTCAGGGAGACACAGGGGTATTAAATGCTAGTTACAAAATGCTTCCAGTTCACTGGAGTCAGATTCATGTTTCTTGTTATCTGCTGTCCTGCCCTCTCCCTCCTGTTAGCCCCTGGTTTCCTTTAGATCCTCTGCAGAATTCTGGAAACCCAGACCCCATTTCCAGGACTAGCAGTGGAGCAGGTGACCTTGACCAAGCCAATGAGCTCACTTCATGCCCCTGAAAACTGGCAATGGTTTGGGAACTTGGTATATGACATAAGGTGGTCTATTCCCAGCGATTATCTACAAAACTGCTGAAAAAGATGGGAAAAAGACACTTTCTATTTCCCGTTGGATATGAATGAGGAAGTTTATAACTTCAGAGTCTTCCAGCTGCCATCCTGAGTCCACAAGCAATGGAAGGAGACAGAAAGACGTTGTCTTCTTGGTGATATTGTCCAGCTGCCAGATCAAGCCTTCCCTGATGTATACATTATTTGGGGGTTTTTCAATTACATGAGCTAGTACATTCCTTACAAACCAATTTGAATATGATGTCTTCCTTGTTACTTGCAGCAGAATCCTAGTGATGCAATATTCACCTCTCTCACTGCATTGCATACTCCAAAAAAGTAAGTTCCATGATTTTATTGTAAAAGATCTACTTGGATCAGGAGCTGAAAATACCAAGATTAATAAAATCCCATGAAAGTTACATAGTCTATTGTGCAAGACAGACACATTAGATAACTACTATACAGTTTGATTGGTTCTAAACTAGACAAGACATTTCTGAAGCACGGAAAAGAAAGTTTTTAACTATTAGGGTGAAGATGCATTAAAAGGAAGATGACAAATACTTCCAAAGCGAGTGATGTCAAAGCATTCTCTAGCCCACAGACAATCTTAGTAAATATTAGGCTGTTTGATGGATTGCTTGTTTGAAAAGATTCATACTTTCAAACCTCTATTAATTTTGTGCTGCTTTCACATTTTCCCCTAAATCTATGTACCACTATTATTATATTTACCTAATTTTAAAACTTGACTATTTTAAAACTTAAAAATTTAGTTAAGCCTCAACTTAAGCAATATCTATTAGATCATGATTTTGCCATGAGTTATATTTTTTTCACAAACACATTACAATGCATATTAACTGTTAAAGAAAAAAATGTTGGCCCATATGCTATGCAAAATCATGTTGTGAAACACCAGAATTATATCCGTTGCACTTTGAAAAATCCTCAGGAAGAAGGACAGAGAGGACCTGTTTAAGTATGAGTTATAGCATGTCATGGGGCTGTGGAGTCAAGCAAACTAGAGATCAAACCAGCTCTGTAACTTACTAGGTGAGATGATGGGCAAGTTATTAATTACCCTGAGCCTCATTTCAGAAAAGGATGTTTACAATGCCCTCTATGCCACAGAGCTGTTGTGAAAATTCAACGAGATACTGCACATGAAGCAATGAGCACAAATCTGAATGTAGTCAAACCTCAGTAATGGTATCAATTGTTGGTGAAAGGAGCATGATGATGACTAATGGTCTTTAACTGTACAAGGCATTAGGCACTGGGGCAATGAACAGGGTTTCTTACAGTTAGTTCAGTTCTCCTTCTCCTCCAAGTCCATGGTAGAAAACAACATCCCTGTCTCCTTAGCAGTCAGTGATGACAATAAGCGAGCCCCCTACCTGCAGCTCACAAGTAAAAGGTAACCTTTTGTTGTGTTAAGTCATTGTGATTTGGGAGCTGTGTATTATGCCAGGTCAGCTGTATGAACACACAACCTGTGAAGCCCACCACCATTAACTAATGGTAGATGAGTAGCGTGAACATAAAGTCAACATTTGATGTGCTAAGTCACTGTGATTTTTGGGGCTATTTGTTATAGCAGCATAACCCAGCCCATTCTGTCTGATGCAGGCATATCAAGTAGTAGATTGCCTTTTTGTGCTTATTTGATTTCCATTTCTTGATTTCAAAGCCTCTCATGAAATTTTGGGAAACATAGAAAGGAAAAACCATTTCTCTGCTGATCAGGAATGCTCGTACCTCGTGGAAGGGGAGTCACATGGGGAAGGATGCCTGAGCTGAGGATAGGTGGAGAAACGCTAAGGCTCTGTTCACTTTAATTGCTTTAGTTCCACTAATCAATTAACATTCGGCTAATAATCCCTTTCAAATGAGTCATTCTCGCCAATTAAAGGCTGATTTGTTGCTAGCTGTACCAGCTCCTGGTGAACCTACCTTGTTCTTTTGAAACTGTTTAGTGGAGGCTTTAATGGATGTTATGGCAGTGATAGACTCTAGACAGTGACGAAAGAAGTCACGAGTGGGGAGGGGAAGGGAGGAGGAAGAGAAGTCCTAGGCAGTGCTTGCCTGAATGATTGAATTGGAAAATGAGCCATTCCTCGGGGTTAGCAAATGATTCTTCCCCAGGCAGCGGATTATTAAGCACACCTAGATAATAAACGGATGATTTTCACAGTCATCCTGCACGGTCCTCATATTTTCCATTTTTAAATTCCATGTTACTTTTAAAGGATTCGTCCATTAAGGTGATTTACATCGCTGAGCCGAGACAGTGATGCTCTTTAACGTCAGAGGCAGGGCATGATTATTTATCATTAAATCGAGATTTTTACTATTTTTAAAAATTCTTCCATTTCCGGCACAACCTCTTGTCGTGATACAGATAGATGCTGTCTTTACTTTGAGCCCCCTGAACACTGGGCAAGGTGTACTTCACAGCATCCTTAAGAACAGAGGTGAGAGAAAGGCCCCTTCCCCCACTTTTCACCCTCCCATCCTGTCCTGGCAGCGTGATCACCGGTGAGTTAATGGCATCATTTCACTAGAAAATGTCTAATGGTGTGGCATTGAATTCTGATTCCATTTATTCCAAAATAATGAGGCAGAGGCCCCCAAGTCACATTATCCTCCTATATTTTAATATAGCACTTAATTTATCCATGACACAAATATTGGCTAAAGAAGTGTGCTGTGCCAGGCACTATTTGAGACCGTGAGAACACTGACAAGAACCAGACAGAAGAGGCCCCATCCTTACTGTATGAATTCTATCCTGGGGTTCTTCATCTTGGCACTACTAACATTGTGGCCAAAGATAATTATTTGCTAGGGGGAGTTGGGGGAGGGGGTGTTCTGTGTATTATGGAACATTTGGTGGCATCTCTGGTCCTACACACTGGAAGCCAGTGACATCTTAGTCTCAGTTGTGATAACAAATGTCCCCTGGGAGGCAAATGGTCCCAGCTGAGAACCACTGTTCTAGTACGAGAAATGAAATATACACAAGGTAATTTCACACAATGATATGTGCTATGAGGAAAATGGAATTTGAAAGGTTGAAAAAGGATGTTTAGGAAAGGAAGAGATCATCAGTTCAACAAAGTGACCACAGAGGGCTTCTCAGAGGAGGTGACGGTGAGAATTACGAGGAGAAGCCAGGCCACGGGAAGAACCAGGAAAACAGCAAATGTAAAACTGAGAGGACAGAATGGGGCCAGCTGTTTTCAGAAACAGAAGGAAAGACAGGGGCCACTGTGCAGTGTGGGGCAATGAGAGAAAGAATGGCACTATCCCACACTGGAGAGGTGGGGAGGTGGGCGGAGGATAAATGAGGGCAAAGAATTAGGGTTTAAATGCAGCCTGGGAAGTCACTGGGAGTTTTTGAACACAGGGGTGACATTACAAAACATATCCATTCATTCCACACAAATGAACAGACGACTCATTTCTGTATAAGACAAGGTACTGGGGCTTCAGGGAGGCAGAGGGCAGCAGTATTTGGAAAGATACAAAAATAATTAAGTCCCTGTCCCTGATCTTGAGGGGTTCCCAGACTACTGAAAGATAGTAACATGTAGGCCAAGAAAAAGTAGGCTGTAAATGCCAATAAGAGATACAAAATGCTGGGGGTACATTTTTTAGCATGGAAAGAGGAAGGGAGAGGTTCTTGAAGGAGGAAAAAATGGAGCTTTCGTCAGGAGGGAGAGGAGGATAGTTGAGGCAAGGCAAAGATCACAGCCCTGCCTAGGAACCCATGAGCAGCAGGAATCCAGGTGCCTCCAGTCTCCACCTGGTCCCCAGATCCCAGCACAACTTCCGGTTCATAGCTAATGCTCTGTAAATAGGTGAAGAAATTTTTCTGCATTCTCCACGTGTAGAGAATTTCTCTAATTACTTCTACTGCTTCTATGGACTGAATTATGTTCCCCCAAAATTCCTATGTTAAAGCCCAAACCCTCAATGTGATGGTAGTAGGAGGAGGGGCCCTGAGAAAGTAATTAGGTCACAAGGGTGGAACCCTCAGGATGGGATTAGTGCCCTTATATGAAGAGACACAAGGGTGTGCACTCACTCTCTTCTCTCTCTTTCTCTCTCTCTCTCTCTCTTTCTGTCATATGAGGAGACTACTTCTTCTACAAGCCAGGAAAAAAGTGCCCTTACCAGAAACTTGATGATGCTAGCACCTTGATCATGAACTTTCTAGCCTCCAGAACTGTGAACAATAAGTGTTGTTTAAGCCACCCACCCAGTCGATGGTATTTTGTTACAGCAGCCTGAGCTGACTAATACACACCCATTGCTCATTTCATTTTAATATCATCCTCAGGAAATCGAAAGTAAGCTCCACGGCTGCAGGAAGTATTGTCTTTTGTTTTCATTCCCTTATCCCAAGTGGATTGAACCCTACCTGGCACACAGTAAGAGTGTCATAAATATGATTTGAATGAATAAATAAATGAGCCTGAATGCAAAGGAAAGGAGATTTTTAAAAATCACGTAGGTGATAAAAAGCTATCATTGATGCTTAAATAAATGTAATTAGTCTATGCTTCCTCTTTACTTAGCGTCACTTCCTATAAGTTATCACATTTAGTCATCACCACTGTGTTGGGTTCTGGGGATCTTATGGTCAACAAAACAGATGTGGTCCTATTAGACTATGATTAAAGGGATGATATTAATAATTCTACAAACAACTACTTGAAGTAGTGTTTACTGGTGTAGTAGCAAAGAATGGATGACAAGGACTCTCGCCCATTCTGAAGGACAAGGACCACACACTTTAAATATTTGTTAAGTTAGCATAAGTTGAGGACCGTTTCTTGTTCTTACAGAGAACAGCTGAAGTTCCAGGATAGTGTCATTTAAAATTCTTTAGTACCTTGTCTCTATGTATTTCCTCTTCATAAAGCTGACTACCTTTTTATTTGCATGATAAAAAATGCTCAAGCTCAGAAACCATGGAGGGCAAATAGGGATGTGAGAGTTTCATACAGGAAATAGCCAACTTCCATTAATAAGTGGAGCCTGTTGGGAAGTCTTTACTTCTCTTGTCTTAATTGGGATCATAAAATCTTCCTGAGAGTAGGTAACTCAAAGGAGAGAAAGACATGGCTGATCACCCAACGTTTTTTTCTTCACTTGCCACAAAATCTGAAGTGATCTATAAATATTAGTCTGTAAGGTTATCCTAAAACTACTCCAATCACGTGGAGATGAAACAAGAAAAACAAGAAGAAAATATAGTGAATTTTTCATCGAGTAAAATGTGTTAAACCCTATTCTTTTTTTCTGAGATTGTAAAAGGATAGTTATCGACTAGGGTAGCTTGTCTTATTTTATTTTAATGTCTTTATTTGGCAAAGTAAAAGAGGGAGCAATCTGGAGTTAATTTCCCCAGCATTTTGTTGTTTTTTGAAATTTTAGAGTGGGATCTACTGTTGTGGGGAAGAGCAATCTTAGCTGAAATTGGCAGGTGGGAGGGACAGAAGGAGAAGCTGGGAAGGGCCAAGGCAGGCTGAGACATGAGCAAGAAAAGAAAACCGCCTTCCCAGAAAGTGTACTTGGGCACATGTGTCGGTGCATCTGTGCATGTGTGTAGGTGTGCATGCATGTGTGCATGCGTGTGTGTGTGTGTGTGTGGTTGGTTGGTTAGGGCTATAAAGGGGGCTATTGAAGAGAACAAAGAAGTCCTTGAGTGAAATGGAGAAGTGAACCTTCCCAAACCAAGGGAATGTTCTAAATTGGCAAGGCTGCTTGGGGGTCTAGAAAATAGGTACCAGATCCACACTTCCCAAACTTTAAAGTGTGTTTGAACCACCTGGGGATCTTGTTAAATGAACATCCTGATTCATTTGGTGTGGCAGAGGCCTGAGACTGTGCATCCTAACAAACCCAGACAATGCTGATACTGCTATGCGGACCACGTTCTGAGTAGAAAGGAGATGGAATACATCCAGGAGTAAGGGGCCAAAGTAGGCCAATTGGTGGCTAACTGAACAGAGACAGAGATGAGAAACAAGCATGGAAGGTGACAAGGTCAGGCAAATAGACCCAGAGGCACCTGCTGGATATCAAAGTGACTTCACTGGTTATTAGGATGCAAGACCTCTGGCCAGCCTTGGGTAGCACTGATTCACTATAGGGCTGTTTATTGCTAAATTGGTATATCGAAATATAAATCTGTATGAGCAGCTCTCTGAACAGTCATGGGCCATAGTGTAGTGGTCAAGAACACTGGCTTTCAAACCAGACATTCTGGATTAAATCCCAGCTGTAACACTGACTGGGAGTAAGACCCTGTTTCTCAATTCTCAGTGCTTCCTTTTTCTCATCCGTAATGTGGTGGTAATTGTGCCTACCTCATAACTTTGTTTTGTCAAGTACATGGACCATTGCCAGGCACAGAAAAGAATAATGCTGTTGGGAAAGCAGATGCGGACTGACTCAAAGAAGCCGAACCATTCACTCTTTAGCCAACAGGTGCAGCTTCCAAAGGCAGCTATGGAGTTGTTTGGTTTTCCCAGCATAAAGCAAACAGCCCTTAAAACTGACTATGGGAGATTACAGATCAATTTTAATTTTCCTCCTTATATAAAAGCAATATATGGTCATTCAGTCATTTGTTTATTTAATTAACCATGAAACAAACATTTCTTGACATCCTATGTTCCTACCCTAATTTTCCACATACTCTGGTGTGTGTTCTTTGACATTCAAAAAAATTCACTTCAGAAATGTGTTTGGTCAATACAATCAAAACTGTATAAGGCTGATAGTTCTGGACTATCAAGATTATATAGCATAAAATAAGGTCTTGGCTTTTTATCAATAATATAATCATGTTGGATTGGATGAGTGAACACTGTTAGTCCTGTTTTATATAAAACTTTAGGTTTACTTATCTGGCCACTGTTACATTGGAAATAAAGGTATTAATAATTTGTTATTGGCATTAAAAGTGAGATTCTCAGTTACAGTTGTGATATTTGAAATTGGAACCAAAAGAGGATCCAAGAATATGAATTGGAGCCCTTGAGTTATGGCAGCCTTGCACAGTGCACAGCCTGTACATTCATTCATGACACCGCTGCTTAGCTCAATAACTTAAAACACAGCAAACAAATATTAACTCATCTGAGGATTTTTCACAGTAAAATTCAGTCCAAGTTGAATCAGTATATTTTTTCCCTAAGTTACATATAAGACACTAATAAAGAAAGCTGTTTGAGCAAAACTTATCCAATATGATATTCACTTTTTTATTTTATTGGTGTTACTTGCAAGTATTTCTGTTTAAATGGCCAGATTTAATTAAGTTATAAATATGACTTTTATTATAGCTGAGTAACTCTTACAGAGACAACATGATAAAGAAAATGTCCAACTCTACAAAATAAAATTTTTCTAGGGAGGAAAAAAAATTCTAGTTTCAGCTTTCACTTGGGTAGAAAATTAAACTAATACAATCGAAAAAATATTAATGGCAATTTTGGGAAAATCTTCAGCTTTTCAGATGTGACACTCCTAAAATATGTTCTAGGTCTTCAATTTACAATGCAATAAAGTTGTTGCACTCTACATATGAAGCCATATTGGTGGTTAATTTGCTGTGTTTTTTGTAATCACTGCAGCAGTAAAGCTGTCATTTTTCCTCTCATGACATGTGTCTCGGTTTGTCGTAACTCAGCATATCAGCATTTTATTTTGTTTTGTTTTGTTTCTAATCTAGTTGGCCAAGAAAAAGAAACCCACTGGCCTCCTTCCTAAAGCTCAAAGTCTGGGCACACATAAAATCCAACCAGAAGATCTTGCATCCAGCTGGTTCTAACCACTGGACAGCAGAGTCATGTTTTTCACTCTGAGTGGAAAACTAGTGCTGTGGGCAATCCGTGTTTTTTGTTGCTGTTTTTGTTGTTGTTGTTTGGTTATGCTTCCTTTGGAATATGTGTTTAGATGTGGAGGATTGTGAAGATAGGATTTTGATGATCCAATCAAAATAGGGAATTGTTCAAAGATCAATCTTTTCTCATTCTGCCATGTGATGCAATGTTGGGGGTGGAACAGAGGGATGTTCTCAAACTTCGACATGTATAAGCATCCTCCAGGGTTCCGGTTAGCAATCCAGATCCTGGGTTCCATCCAAAAGACTGCAACATCCAGCCTGTGGCAATGGGTCCTGCATGACTTGCTTTGTGGATAGAGTAGATGCTCAGTATTCACATAGGAGGATAAGGAGAAAACAGAAGGAGAGAAGGGGAGTGTAGACCCATGTATGGGAACCTTTTGTCTACCCTAAAAGACTAAGAGAATCAACGGTCACAGTGATAGTGATGACGACATAGTTTATATCATCCCCCAAACACAAGATGCCACGAAGGCATATTAGAAAAAAGTCAAAAAAAAAAAAAAATCCTCAGCGTTCCTAATCTAGGTCTCTTTTTTGAAATTTGGGGCAAAGGATTTTCAGTCCCTTCACTGCATTAAAAGATATAATTGAGTATTTTTGGTGGTTGGTCAAAGGGTCTGCCATTTGCCATTGAAATAACATAGAAATTTGTCGTCAACAAGATATCTGAAAAGTCTGAGTTTGGACAGAAGCTTTTTGCCTGGGAAAATCTTTCTCCTACAAATCTTCTAAACTTTGGGGCTAAAAATAATTAACATTGAAAGTTTATGCAATGATTTCTCTTTTTACAGTAGTCCCCACTTATCTGTGGTTTTGCTTTTTGCAGTTTCAGTTACCTATAGTCAACTATGGTTCAAAAATATTAAATTAAAATTCCAGAAATAAACAACTCATAAGTTTTAAATTATGTGCCTAAGTAATGTGATGAAATCTCAAGCTGTCTCGCTTCATCACGTCATCTCATTGTACACACAGTTTATCATTTCTCATCATCACAAGGAAAAGAAGGGTGAGCACTGTACAGGATGTTGTTTGTTTGTTGTTTATTTTTGTGGATTTTTTTGAGGTAGGGTCTCATTCTATCACCCAGGCTGGAGTACAGTGGCATAATCATGGCTCACTGCAGCCCCAACCTCCTGGATTCAACCAATCCTCCACCTTCGGCCTCCTGAGTAGCTGGCATCACAGGCACACGCCACCATACTCAGCTAACTTTTTGTATTTTTTTTGGTAGAGATTGGTCTCACTATGTTTCTCAGGCTGCTCTCGAACTCCTGGTCTCAAGCAATCCTCCTGCCTCAGCCTTCCAAATTGTTGGAATTTTAGGTGTGAGCCACCATGCCTGGCCAGTACAAAATATTTTGAGAGAGAGGGAGAGAGAGAGAGGGAGAGAGAGAGGGAGAGAGAGAGAAGAGAGAGAAGGGAGACCACATTCAAATAACTTTTACTAGAGTATATCATTATAATTGTTCTATTTTATTATTATTGTTAATCTCTTACTGAGCCTAATTTATAAGTTAAGCTTTATCACAGGTATGTATGTATAGGAAAAACATGTATAGGGTTCAGTACAATCTGAGGTTTTAGCCATCTGCTGAGGGTTTTGGAATGTATTCCCCATGAATACAGGGATATGCTACTCTATTTTTAAAACTGGAATAATTGACACTTGACTAACTTGAACCTTATATAGACTACTTCCCCACTAAAATTCTTCAAATTCCTTATTATATTAGCCCCTTACTTTGACTTAATGTTCTGCCACCAAGCTCTGTTTTTGACATTCATTTTGAAAATGCTTTAAGTATCCATGTCAATTCCCTTAAAAAAAAAAAAGCTGATTATAATCCTTTCTTAACTTTCTCCCTTTGCTGAAAATATCCAATCCCTCAAAGTTCTCTTTTCTGACTGCCAGGGGAAAAACCCTCACCCAGGCTCTTAAGTCATTATAAGCCTATCAAATGCCTCCTCCCACTATTTTATTCAACCAGGGGAATTTTCTATTTGCCCAGGACAAGTGAGCAATTCATTATTCCAATAACTGCCCTGCCAGTGTCATTCCTGAAGAATAAGCCATGAATTAACCACAGGCTTAAGTTCAAGTGACACCCAATCCCCAATTAACTATATTCCTGAAATGCCTTTACCTACTTCCTTCTCTCCTCTTTCTATCCAGTGTTTCTTCTCTCTATTTTTTTCTTCATAAAAACTAAACACACGGTTCATATCATTAAAAAGATCATGCTCAACACTCTAAAGTGGGCTTTCATTCTCAATTCTAACATCAAAGTTATGTATTGGTTTAAATTAGTCTCTTTTTTTTGCCTTGAATATTAATATTAACTTACACACAATTCAGTGAAATTGCTTCCTTGGTGTGAGATACAAAATGCTTTCTTCTTTACAAATATAGGTTTGATAAGGTAGATACCCTTACATATAATTTATAATGATATAAATTAGTTTTATGAATAAAAGTAGGAAACACAGCCAGACTATTTGCTGTGTTGTATTATTTTGTTATTTTAAAAATTATTTTAATTTTCCTGACCAAACCTAATTTGGATTTTAATCATTAACCAGGTCATGCTCATATCACTCTGCAGATACTTAACTGGCTATCTAGATATGCCAGAAACACACACACATGCACACACACACACACACACGCTCTCATACACACACATAAACACACATTTCTTTTTTTGATAGCTCTTGTCATTCTCCTGTATCTTCCAGCACCTTCTCCAGGATGGTAACTACTCCATGCTAATGTTGTCACCGAGAAATTATTTTATCCAATATATATTTTCTACTTCTTCCTGTCTTTCACTTTGAAAGGCCTGTGCTCATGCCATGCACCTCTTTTTGTTACCTCTTTATGGCCCAGTTGCCATATTGTAAGTAATCTTTTCAAAATGACCATACACTTTCATGTGTCCTTGAAACCCAGTCTGATTTCCGAACCTCCTTTCTTGCCATCTTTCTCTTTCTCACTGGAGCCGATCGTGCCAACCTTCCTCTGTCCATGCACCTGCTCTCTCCAACTTCAGGACTTCTGTACCCAGGGTCTTCTGGGCCAGAAGTTCCTTGCCCCACCAGGCCACTTCAGCCTGGTCAACTCCTGCTAATCTTTCAAGTATCAAGTTTAATACCACCCCCTCAAGGAAGCCTTTCTTGACACCCCAGACTAGGGCTGTCAGACACCCTCACAGTAGTAGCCTTTAGTCTTTCAGCACCAATCACAATGGCAATTAAAAAATTATTGAGAAATACATGTTTTGTTCACTCATGGATTCCCAGAACTTGCATGTCATAGGTGCTCAAATATTTATACTGATACTCATTTTTTTCCTCCTCTAACTCTCCCAACTTCTACTCAAGTAACTCAGAAAGGTCCTATTTTTCTTTTTCATTCATGTTGGACCTGAAACAAAATAAACCATAGCACCCTGCTCCACCACCTAATATGATCAATTAATATTAGAATAATGCTATTTTAGATCTTTACCAAAGAAAACGAAAAGAAAGAAGGAAGAATGAAGGACTACATGTGTCCCTAAATTTGAGGTTATAAGATGACAATTTAATTGAATTCAGGTACCACATGTGCTTAACTTGTGCTTCTTAGGAAATTGAAATGCAGATTTGTGAATCCCTTGAGAAACCAAAAGATCTGGACACATAGATGATGGATTCCTGCATGGTGACTACAGGCTGGAGTTGAGTAGCCACAGCGCACATTAAAAGGGACTGGGGCTCGAAGTACTCCTCAGTCCTCACCACTCCCTATTAGCTAGTGTTCAGTTTATCTTGGTCATTTGCTTCCATGCCAGGCATCTATGGGTACATGGTCCTGTGCTCCTATTGCCAATTCTTCAAAAGTACATGGAGACTTCCTCCAGAATGGCTACAAAAATCTGTACCTATTTTTTTAAAATCTCTTTTCAGGCACGAATACTTAATGTTAGGGAAAAATCATTTTTTTTCTTAACTATTTAATACCTACTATTGCAATAGGAATACAAATTATTTTTCAGTAGGAATGCAAATATTTTTGCAACAATATGTATTAAGTAAAATTCAATGAGTCTGGGAACAGATCAACTGATGCACTTTTCATAATGTTGAACGTCTTATAACTTTTCTTTCAATAGGAGCAAACTTCCAAACTTTAGGCTTGCAAATAAATTAAGTGGCAACTGAACTGGTTGTAAGCTAAGCATTTTGAGTGCACATATGCACGTGTGTGTGTGTGTGTGTCACAAAAAAGAAAAAAATGAAGGATCGTCTAACTATTAAATGCATTCCATCTCACCCTGCTTGATGTTAAACCTGATGACTCTGCAGCTAAGGTTTTTCTCTTGAGAATATTTCTTGAGTATACGGGAAAGACAGGTAAAATGCTATTAACCCAATGGGCTTATCTTATCTTTTATTTCACAGAATTCTCAAAACAGACAAGAAAAAGTGAGGTTACCAAACATAACAGCTAGAGGAAAGAAAATCTAGCCAGAGAATAACCAGAAAGAAACAGTACTTGCAGAGAGGGGATATATACACAAAGGTTTGTTCTACTTTAGACTTCAAGATTTCACAGTCACTCCAGAAATTTTAACACCGAGTACCTCTCAGGGCCCTTGCCTAGGACAGATCGAGAACAATCGAAGTGTGAATTTATTCAGCTCCTCATCACAGGACATGCTGCATGCAGGATTTGCAGAGAATCTCCAAAGAAGTTCCTATTAAGAAAACCAGGGTGTCTACTGCCTGGGGACAGCAGTAGTAAGACCTTAGGCCCTTCACTTCCCGTTCCTCTAGGCTACCATTTCTCCTGTGAAACAGGAAGAGTTCAGATGGCAAGACAGCTACACGTTTTCTGTAGCTTTAACATTTTATGTTTCTAAATAGTTCAGCTCAAACTTGGCTGGCTTGCTTGCTTGCTTGCTTATTTATTTATTTATTTATTTATTTATTTATTTTTGAGACAGTCTCGCTCTGTTGCCCAGGCTGGAGTGCATGGTGTGATCTTGGCTCGCTGCAACCTTTGCCTCCCAGGTTCAAGCGATTCTCCTGCCTCAGCCTCCCAAGCAGCTAGGTACAGGTGTGCACCATCACACCTGGCTAATATTTTGTATTTTCAGTAGAGACAGGGTTTCACCATTGTTGCCCAGGCTGGTCTCGAAACTCCTGACTTCAACTGATCCGCTCACCTCAGCCTCTCAAAGTGCTGGGATTACAGGTGTGAACCATCAGTCCCAGCTTAAACCTGGCTTCTTATATGTAGTGCAGT
>CAUYLG010040584.1:77500-82041 GCA_963573385.1 Cacajao melanocephalus
ACCATTTTCTTCTCTCTTAGTGGGGTTGGTTTAACCACTGAGTATGTGGCCTGGCACACAGTAGGCACTCAGGGAAAGCTAGATGGCATTATTATTTCAGATGGTTGGGGTATACAGCATCTTAACTTTTTGAGCACATCAGACTCAACTGTGGGATTTTTAAAAAACACACATGCTGAGTTTCCACCCCTGGAAATCCCAGTTTGCCCAAGGAAAAAGCTGAGCACGTGTCTTTGTTTTGAAAGTTCTAGAGGCGATTCTGGTGATTCCAACCACAAACTGGTGGCGGATAGGGAGAGGATAATCTGGACAACAGGGTAGGAAATCCCAATCTCTAGACTGGCCATTTTCTCTACTCCGTTTTATGGTCACATACGACACAGCTGGTACTCAGCCCACTTTGGAAATATTGGATTCCATCTGTCAGTCACTCATCAACCAATGCTAACTGAGGACCTATCACCTACTGGCTCTTGAGCCAAGTACTCAGATACAAAAATGAAGGAGGCAAAGGCTCTATGGTTTACAGCCCCCTTCCCTCACCTTCCCTCCCTTTGTCTCCCTTTGTTTTTCTTCTTAGCCCCTTTTCACTGCCTGGCATCTTAAGTATATATGCTGCTTCTGTCCCCTGACAGCAGGGTCCTGACGGCTCTTATGCATTACTGCTGCTACAGAACAGTGCTTGGCACTCAGGCGGTGTGCTTAATAAAGATCTGTGCTAAGGAGGTGAATCAGGAACTCTGTGCATCCTGGAGAGCCACACTGATTCCCACCCGCAGAGCGCGAGGCCCCAGCCTCATGGGCCTTGGAATGTGGTGGTGAAGAGTAGAGCGTGGTTTTCAGCCCTGCCATCTTTTTGCTGTTTCGCCTGAAGTCACTGCTATAAGTTTCAATTTATTCATTTGTAAAATTTATATAATATTGTGAGGATTAAGTAGGATAATGCTGAATGTGTAGAAAGTGCTTAAAAATAGTAGTTCCATTGAGTTGGTTTTCTCATCACCTGGAATTGAATAAACAGAAAACAGTTCTAGAAATATTTTGAACATTCCTGAAGAGATAAACTAAGTAGCCAGCAATACGCCTACAATATTCCTAAGTATATGGCCTGAGAGCATGCATCTGTTTACTGAACAAATATTTATTGAGCTTCTACATGTACTGGACACTATGGTGGGGTCCCAGCATGGGGGAGTCATAAAACCAGACATGGTTCTTGCCCTCGTGGAACTGTCTGTGCAAAGGAGATAGACAGAAATCAACTAAACCAACAATCATAGAATTCCAACCCTGAAAAGAGCAAAGCAGTGAGATATATGGTGCTTTCAGGCCTGTACTGGGGAAGGTAGGCTTAACCTAGTCCAAAGGCTGAGACAAAGTTTCTCTGAGCAAGCGATCCTTGGACTAATATATGAACTACATGAAGGCATTAACTAGATTAAGAAGAAGGAAGAGTTTTGGCCAGGCGCAGCTGCTCATGCCTGTAATCCCAGCACTTTGGGAGGCCAAGGCGGGTGGATCACTTGAGGTCAGGAGTTCGAGACCAGCCTGGCCAACATGGCAAAACCCCATCTCTATACTAAAAATACAAAAATTAGCCAGGTGTGGTGATGCGTACCTGTAATCTCAGCTACTTGGGAGGCTGAGGCAGGAGAACCTGGGAGGCAGGGGCTCAAGTGAGTTGAGATTGCGCCATTGCACTCCAGCCTGGGTGACAGAGCAATGCTCCATCTCCAAAAAAAAAAGAAGAAGAAAAAGAAGAAGAAGGTACACCCGGGCATGGAATGAAGACAGAAAGAAGCCACAGTTCAGACAAGGAAATGATGAGAATTTCATGTCAGAAAGGCGGCAGGAGCCAACCATTCAGGGTAGGCTAACTCTTCTCAGATCTCAACGTGCTCATGAATCTCCTGAGCATTCTCTGAAAATGCAGATTCTGAAGAAGCAGGTCTGGAGTGAGGCCTGAAAGTCTGCATTTCTAATGAGCTCCTGGGAGATGCCGAGGCTGTTGGCCTGCAGAGCATACTTTGAGTAGGAAAGAGTTAGACCATCTCTTCATCTCTTTATCCTAAAAGCAGAGGAGTTTAGGCAAAGAGATTTTCCTAGGATCCCTCTGGATTTTATGAACCCATTTTGCAGTTATCACAGAGCAAAACCTCCTGCCTGGAACTTGGGAATCCTTTGGAAGCCACGAAGGTTTAGTTGGAGTTGCTGTTCTTTCCTAGCAGGTATGTCACCCCCAGTTCTAGGTGGCATCACCTGGAACAGGCTGTCTTCGCCCAACAGAACCTGGCTTGGTTGGGTGTTATGATTCGGAAACTCCAGAGGGTAGGGATGGGGAGAGGACAGCTCATGCATTTCTTTCTTTTTAATCAGGTTGGGTTTACTAAAAAGAAAATATAGAAATGTATACAAATAGATCATCCTGAGATGCAATAATAGCCACCCATGGGATTGAAATGAAATCTTACAAACACAAATTCGTCTCAAATTCAATCATTAAAGGATTAAGGGACTGGTATGCTTTTGTTGTTGCTGTTGATGTCCGGGTAGACCCGGATTAGAAATCTCAGGACTGCCAGTCCACGTGGCAAGACTGATCACTGTTGGGGTTGTGATCATCCATAGAGATGAGCAGTGAGAAATCACAGGGTAGGACAGTGCTGAACTCACCGGGGAAGGTGAGCACAGGAACCAGGACAGACGAAGCTGGGAGGCGAAGGGCCAGGCACAGTGGCTCACGCCTGTAATCTCAGCACTTTGGGAGGCCGAGGGGGTGTGGATCACTTGAGGTCAGGAGTTTGAGACCAACCTGGCCAACATGGTGAAACACCATTTCTACTAAAAATGCAAAAAAACTAGCCAGATGTGGTAGCTGGCGACTGTAATCTCAGCTACTTGGGAGACTGAGGCAGGAAAATTGCCTGAACCTGGGAGACAGAGATTGCAGTGAGCTGAGATTGCTCCATTGCACTCCAGCCTGGGCAACAAGAGTGAAACTCTGTCTCAAAAAAGGAAGGTGGGAGGTGAATTCTCCTATGGTGACATTTGAGGGGACAGAAGGAAGAAAGCGGATGCCTGCACTACACCTTTGCTGCATCTCTCCCAGGTGCACTGATGTCTTTCTAAGACAGTCTGGGTGACAAATATGAGCCCAAGAAACATCGCCCTTGTAAGAGATCCCAGCCGCTCCCGACGAATGTCCCCTAACAAAGGTTGCACGCCACCCCCTCATGCTTGAGCTCAATTTAATTACTCACCTCTGCAGCCTTAAATCAAAGGTGGTTCCTATTAAGCATAATTACCTTTGCCAGCAGCTTGTATAACACAGTAGTGAGGAGCGACTAACTAGGAATGGTTTCCACAAAGCGTTATATATGCATTGGACTAAATCCAATTGGGATGCACACATGATTTAGCCATGAGCACATGGATACACACTGCAGGTAGAGTGTCACATACACACACATAAATACGATGCTTCTTTCGCATATGTCAACAGCCTAGAAACACCACTATTCAAGAGAATAAACTACAAGAGAAGCCTTCTGTAAAGCTCAAATGCGCAATACATGTTGCAGGTCAGTTTTCCCACAAGAAAGCAAATTGCAATCCAACCAGTTAGTCTCTGAACAATCCCAAATACCATAAGAGAAGTCAGACAAACTGCAACTTTCTCAACAACCGAATGCCCATATTCCTCCAGTTTTCTTACCCCAGGAAAGCAGGAAGTATACTACCCATGCTGACTAGGATACAGTCATTTTTTCTCCTGTTCAACCTCACCACATCTTTCATTCCTGACATACAAAAACATTTTTAACATCATGAGCATCTTTATCATTTCAGGCTTGTCAATTCCCATTTTGCCTAATAAATAAATAAATCAAAACCTGAAAGAAAACTTGGGAAGAACGTTTGGGCCTAAGCAAAAAGAAGATACAGTAACCTAGATTTAGAAGGTGGTTCTTTCAATCCTGTTGGCTCATTCTGGGAGCTATATTTTACCCCACTTCCACTTCATATAAACCTGTTTATTAAACTATTTGCCTCAAAGTGTAAACGCAGGCCTCAAAAGAATCTATCTCTTTCTCCAAAGACATCCATTTGCTATTCCAGTAGTCTCCAACTTACTGTTGTCTACCAACATCACATTAACTAACATTTATTAAGCGTTTACTATGTACCCAGCATGCATTAAACACATATTTTTTAATTAAGAAAGTAGGGCTTAGAAGGTCAAATAACGTGTCTATGGTCAGGTGGAAAGTAAATAGCCTTGGGCAGGCACAATGGCTCACACCTGTAATCCCAGCACTTTGGGAGGCTGAGGCAGGTGGATCACCTGAGGTCAGGAGTTTGAGAGCAGCCTGGCCAACATGGTGAAGGCTGTCTCTACTAAAAAAAAAAATACAAAAATTAGCCAGGCATGGAGGCACATGCCTGTAGTCCCAGCTACTCAGGAGGCTGAGGCAGGAGAATTGCTTGAACCCAAAAGGTGGCAATTGCAGTTAGCCAAGATTGCACCATTGTACTCCAGC
>CAUYLG010040585.1:0-29114 GCA_963573385.1 Cacajao melanocephalus
GAGCCCAACTCAAAGGGCACCCCATCCCATATACTCCGCACCGAGTAGCGCTGTGCCGGGGCACCGGCGAAACAGTCTCGCCGGCCAAAAAAGTCGTGCTGGTGACCCGTGTGTCTCCTCCACTGGGAATCTCCCAGTCTGTGGGCAACAAAAATTCGTCTGAAAGTGTGGCATCCACTCGCTCTCTGCGCTTTCACTGGGAGCTACAATCCTGAGTTGCTGCTAATAAGCCATCTTGGATCTCTCCTGATTTGGCTCTCTTTAAGTCTGTTATTGGTGTTTAGGAATGCTTGTGATTTATGCACATTGATTTTGTGTTCTGAGACTTTGCTGAAGTTGCTTATCAGTTTCATGAGATTTTGGGCTGAGATGATGGGATCTTCTAAATATACAATCATGTCGTCTGCAAATAGAGACAGTTTGACTTCCTCCTTTCCTAACTGAATACCATTTATTTCTTTTTCTTGCCTGATTGCTCTGGCTAGAACTTCCAATACTATATTGAATAGGAGTGGTGAGAGAGGGCATCCTTGTCTGGTGCCAGATTTCAAAGGGAATACTTCCAGTTTTTGCCCATTCAGTATGGTATTGGCTGTGGGTTTTTCATAAAAAGCTTTTATTATTTTGAGATATGTTCCTTTGATACCTAGTTTATTGAGAATTTTTAGCATATAGGGCTGTTGAATTTTGTTGAAAGCCTTCTCTGCATCTGTTGAGACAATCATGTGGTTTTTGTCTTTGGTTCTGTTTATGTGGTGAATTATGTTTATAGACTTGCGTATGTTGTACCAGCCTTGCATCCCTGGGATGAAGCCTACTTGATCGTGATGGATAAGCTTTTTAATGTGCTGTAGCACTCGGTTTGCCAGTATTTTATTGAAGATTTTTACATCTATGTTCACCACGGATATTGGCCTGAAGTTTTCTTTTTTTGTTGAGTCTCTTCTGGGTTTTGGTATCAGGTTGATGTTGGTCTCATGAAATGATTTGGGAAGGAGTCCCTCTTTTTGGATTGTTTCGAATAGTTTCAGAAGGAGTGTCACCAGCCCCTTTGTATGTATGTATGGTAGAATTCAGCTGTGAACTCATCTGGACCTGGGCTCCTTTGGTTGGTAGGCTATTAATTTCTACCTCAACTTCAGCCCTTGTTATTGGCCTATTCAGGGTTTTGACTTCTTCATGGTTTAGGCTTGGAAGGGTGCAAGTGTCCAGGAATTTATCCATTTCTTCCATGTTTACTGGTTTGTGTACATGGAGTTGTTTTTAGTGATCTCTGATTGTAGTTTATATTTCTATGGAGTCAGTGGTGATATCTCCTTTATCATTTTTTATAGCATCTATTTGATTCTTCTTTCTTTTCTTTTTTATTAATCTGGCCAGTGGTCTGTCTATTTTGTTGATCTTTTCAAAGAACCAGCTCCTGGATTTATTGATTTTTTTGAAGGTTTTTTTGTGTCTCTATCTCCTTCAGTTCTCCTCTGATCTTAATTATTTCTTGTCTTCTGCTAGCTTTTGAGTTTTTTTGATTTTGCTCCTCGAGCTCTTTCAATTTTGATGATAGGATGTCAATTTTGGGTCTTTCCTTGCTTCTCATATGGTCATTAATTGGTATAAATTACCCTCCAGACACTGCTTTAAATGTACCCCAGAGATTCTGGTACATTGTGTCTTCATTCTTGTTTGTTTCAAAAAACATCTTTATTTCTGCCTTCATTTCATTTTTTATCTAGTCAAGATTCAAGAGCCACTTGTTCAGTTTCCATGAAGTTGTGCCATTCCAAGTTAGTTTCTTAATCCTGAGTTCTAATTTGGTTTCACTGTGGTCTGAGAGACTGTTTGTTATGATTTCCATTCTTCTGCATTTGCTGAGGAGTGATTTAATTCCAATTTCGTGGTCAGTTTTAGAGTAGGTGTGATGTGGTGCTCAGAAGAATATATATTCTGTGGATTTAGGGTGGCGAGTTCTGTAGATGTCTGTTAGGTTTGCTTGGTCCAGATCTGAGTTCAAGTCCTGGGTATCCTTGTTAGTTTTCTGTCTCATTAATCTGTCTGATATTGTCAGTAGAGTGTTAAAGTCTCCCACTATTATTGTGTGGGAGTCTATGTCTCTTTGTAGCTTGTTAAGAACTTGCTGTGTATCTGGGTGCTGCTGTATTGAGTGTGTGTATATTTAGGATCCTTTGCTTTTCTTGTTGCATTGATCCTTTTACCATTATGTAATGCCCTTTTTTGTCTCTCTTGATCTTTGTTGGTTTAAAGTCTATTTTATCAGACTAGAATTGCAACTCCTGATTTTTTTGCTCTCCATTTGCTTGGCAAATATTCCCCCAACCCTTTATTTTAAGCCTATATGTGTCCTTGCATGTGAGATGGGTTTCCTGGATATAGCATACGAATGGGTTTTGGCTTTTTATCCAATTTGCCAGTCTATGTCTTTTGATTGGAGCATTTAGCCCATTTTCATTTAAGTTAATATTCTTATGTGTGAATTTGATCCTGCCGTTTTGAAGCTTAGTGGTTGTTTTGCCCATTAGTTGATGCAGTTTCTTCATTGTGTCAATGCTCTTTACCATTTGGTACGTTTTTGGAGTGGGTGGTATTGGTTGTTCCTTTCTAAGTTTAGTGCTTGTTTCAGAAGCTCTTGTAAGGCAGGCCTGGTGGTGATGAAATCTCTGAGCAATTGCTTGTTTGTAAAAGATTTTATTTCTCCTTTGCTTATGAAGCTTAGTTTGGCTGGATATGAAATTCTAGGTTGAAAGTTCTTTTCTGTAAGTTTGTTGAATATTGGCCCCTACTCTCTTCTGGCTAGTAGGGTTTCTGCAGAGATATCTGCTGTGAGTCTGATGGGCTTCTCTTTGTGAATAATATGATCTTTCTCTCTGGCAGCCCTTAGCATTTTTTCCTTCATTTCAACCCAGGTGAATCTAATGATTATGTGCCTTGGGGTTGCTCTTCTTGAGGAATATCTTTGTGGTGTTCTCTGTATTTCCTGGACTTGAATATTGGCCTGCCTTGTTAGGTAGGGGAAGTTCTGGATAATATCCTGAAGAGTGTTTTCCTGCTTGGATTCATTCTCTCCATCACATTCAGGTATACCTATCAAATGTAGATTAGGTATTTTCACATAATCCGATATTTCTTGCAGGCTTTGTTCATTTCTTTTCACTCTTTTTTTCTCTAATCTTGCCTTCTCATTTTATTTCATTGAGTTGATCTTCAATCTCTGATATCCTTTCTTTTTTTTGATCGATTCCGGTATTGAAACATGTGTATGCTTCTTGAAGTTCTCATGTTGTGTTTTTAAGCTCCATCTCGCCATTTATATTCTTCTCTTAGCTGTTCATTCTCATTAGCATTTAGTCAAACATTTTTTCAAGTTTCTTAGTTTCTTTCCATTGGGTTAGAACCTGTTCTTTTAGCTCAGAGAAGTTTATTACCCACCTTCTGAAGCCTTTTTCTGTTAATTCATCAGACTCATTCTCCATCCAGCTTTGTTCCCATGCTGATGAGGAATTGTGATCCCTGGGAGGAGGAGAGGCATTCTGGTTTTGGGTATTTTCATCTTTTCTGCACTGGTTCTTTCCATCTTTGTGGACTTACGTACCTGTGGTCTTTGTTGTTGGTGAACTTTGGATGGGGTCTGAGTGGATGTCATTTTTGTTGATGATGAAGTTATTTCTTTCTGTTTTTTAGTCTTCCTTCTAACAGGCCCATCTGTTGTAGGACTGCGGAGGTCCACTACAGACTCTGCTTGCCTGGGGATCACCTGCGGCTGCTGCAGAACAGCAAGGGTTTCTGCCAGTTTCTTCTTTTGTTATCTTAGTCCCAGAAGGATACCTCCCAGATGTCAGCCTGAGCTCTCCTCTATGAAATCTCTCTCTGGATATACTGGGGTCAGGGAGCTGCTTGAGGAAATATTCTGACCCTTCTGTGAACTCAAGTGCTGAGCTGTGAGCTCTGTTGTTTTGTTCAGAGCTGCTGGGTAGGTACGTTTAAGTCTGCTGCAGCAGAACTCATAACCACCTTTTTTCCCAGGTGCTCTGTCCTGGGAAGGTGGGGCTTTATTTATAAGTTCCTGATGTGCTGCTGCCTTTTTTCAAAGATGCCTCACCCAGCTAGGCGGTAGCCTAGTCACAGTCTGCCAGCAGAGGCATTACTGAGCTTCTATGGGCTCTGCCCAGCTGCTGTGTGAACTTCCTTGCCATTTTGTTTATAAAGGTATAGTTAGAACTACCTCGGTAATGGTGGTCTGCCTCAGTAGTGGTGTACTGCCTCTGTAATGGTGGACTGCATCAGTAACGGCAGACTGCCTTGGTAATGGCGGACTGCCTTGGTAATGGCGGACTGTCTCAGTAATGGCTGAAGCCCTTCCCCCAACAGAGGTGGACCTTCCAGGGTCCAGCTGTGCTTGTTGTGAAACTTTCAATCCAATGTTTCAGATTACTGGTCTTTGTGGGGTGGGACCTGCTGAGCCAGATCACCTGGCTCCCTGTTTCAGCCCCCTTTTCTTCAGTTGAATGGGCGGCTCTGCCTCCCAGGCATTCCAGCTGCCAGTTGAAACAGCTGCACAGATTTGTGAGAGTTTTTGTGGGAGACCTGCTGTGCCAGTTGAAACAGTGGTGCTGTAAACTAGTGGTGATTTTCAGCCCGGGAATCCCCTGGTCTGTGGGAAGGTATAACTTATTTGGAAATGTGGTGAGCACTCACCCTCTGTGTTGTTTTCACTGGGAACTGCACTCCAGAGCTGTTCCTATTCAGCCATCTTGGATCTGCCCCTCAAATGGTGTATTATTTTAGGAGGGGTAACCCTACTCAGTTGATGGGACTAATATGGCCAATTTGAAAGGACAGGAAATGTCTAGTATTTGAATGAAATACATTACTTGGGAAAATTGAACTAAGTTAATACTGAGAATCATCAATGTAGGGGATAACTGTCTGACAGGGGTATCCCTGGAAACAGCTTTTTCCCTTTTGTCTCATGGAACCATATGAGGACTGCTAAAGAAGGTTAGAACAGTGGTAGGTTATACAGTAGGAACTCCTCCAGGAGAGAAATAGAGTCTTATTGATCTATCACAATTCTTAGTATTATTTTTAATTATAGTAAATTATTGTTGAATGATGAAATGTGGTAGTTCATTATTCTAAATTTGTGAATCCAAGCATAAACAAAGTAGCTTGATATATTTAGTCAATTCAAACGTGATTGTATGGATGGCTTTCACTACTGTCAGAAGGTATGCATCATTTGATGGCTTTTTCCTGGTGTCAACACTTCTTTACCTAAGGTGATCAACACATCCTGGTCTAAGCAAAGAAAATACCTTACTGTCCCTGCCCCTCCAACCCCCCCAAAATAAAACCCTGACCATGTTGTATGGTCTCCAAGGAAAAAGTCAATAGTGCTTTAACATCAATTTTTTTTTAAGCAATCCAGTTTTGGGCAAGAGTTCAAAGGAAGTGTCTGTTACAACGTTAGACGCTTTCCAACAGAGTGAAAAAAAATTCCAAACACAATCTTATATTTGACCAGCTGCCATGTCAAGTGATGGAATATTATAGTTTTTAATCTAAAATTTGTTGTTTGAAAGAGTTTTAGCTACCATTTAGATACTAGTGGGAATGATATATCTGAATTCCTCAATTGGTGAAAATTTGTTTTGAAAAATACAGTGTTCTATGGAATAGAGAAGCCTACATTTGAGAGGTAAATTGAATTCAGAAGTTTCTAAGTAAGTAAGATAAGGAGCTAGTCAACATTCTTTATGATTCTTTCCAGAAAAGAAGTATAGATACTAAATATTTGACATTAGAATACATTTTAAGATGTTAAGGCCATTTTAGTTTGAAATCTTGTTTCAGTGTAACTAAAAGTTGATGATGCAGTAGTAGTATTATAAATTTAGCCTTTTAATTAAAATTGGTTTATTTACGTAGCTTACAGTCCTTAGACTTTTTCTTCTTAATTCATCTTATATCTACCTTGTACAAGAAGTAGTTCTTGGAAAAGCTGAAAATGAGAAGAAGTATTCACTTAACAAAGAAGAAATAAACATTGATCCATGGATGACAAATCCTGGATTGTCCAAGACAGTATTGATTTCTTATGATTATACTTTTAAACTAAATATGATGAGTTATATGTGAATCAAAACATAAGTTGAATTTTTTTAACCTTTTATAAGAGTTAACATAAATTAAGGTAAGAGTTAAAATAAGATAGAAATTTTACGAACTAAAAATCATTTGTAAAGCATGTGTTCTCGACTTGTTTGTTTTGGAAACTTGATACCATATTTTTGTAGGAAAAGTAGGTAGACAAGGAGAGGAATATTTTTCAAACAGAATGAGTTGTTATCAACTAATTTCTTTACACTTCCTCACAGGACAGTCTTTGTCATTGATATACTCTGCTTACAAAATTTGGACTATAATCTGAGGTTACACATTCTGTAGTTCTGTATTTAATCCTTGCATGCATTTGTTACCTTTTCAAGATTGATTCTGAAGTTTAGAATTCAGTTGTTTTTCTGAGAAGTGTGATCTGAGATTGATTTCTTGCAAAATGAAAAGTAAAAGACGTGCCATTATGGGGAAATGAATGAAAGAACCTTATATGTGAATCCTAATTGTAATAGTTTATGGCAGCGTATCTTTATGACAAAGATCTGTGATGAACTTTGACTAGCATCAAGAGTGAAAATGTTTGGTTCTCAGTTTAAACTCTAAAGAGCAAAATGCATCTGCAAACTTCTGAATAGCAATAGTACCAAATTTGGTGCCTGCTGATTGAATTCAGATGTGGTTGCAGCTGGAAATCATTGTGGCCTCTTAGTTACTAGATGACTGAGGATATTAGACTGTGAAAATCTGGATATTTATAGAAAATATAATGTTTTTAAAGTTTATTTTTCTACACGCGTCTTTTTTTTGTGCCTATTCACTTCTCTCCTTCCTTTCTAATTCTAAGAAAAATAGATGCTTGTGGTGAAAACTCTATTTCAGGAGATTATTTAGTAATATATCAAAGTCAGTTTCCTCCATTCTACTTTTCCCAATTTTACTGTTAAGTGGCTTTAACACACTGTACATAATGCCATGTATTTCACAGGTGTTTAAAATATTTTATTTTTTACTGATTTGGTTTTTTCTGTATTTTGACTTTGTTGTCATATAAAATTTTTATTTGTTTGTAGTAACACAGTCTTTGTGGCTTCTGGGTTAGGACATACTTAGGACAGCTTTCTCTATCTGAAGCTTATAAAATACTGTGCCCATGTATTTTCTATTATTTGTATTTTATTTAAAAATTTTTATCTTTAATCCAGCTAGAATTTTATTTGTTTTTTTTTCCTTCTCTTTTTTTTTGTTTTTGTTCTGAAAGGTCTGTGGAAAGGACATTGTGAACTTTTTCTTAAATAATTGACTAGCCAGTTGTCCTCTCTCTTTTGTTTTATGTTTTAAATATCACAACATTCTCTCCCTTAAGTTCAAACAAGGGAGAACAAAGCTTTATGTGGTCACTATCAACTCTTTCATTTTTTGATCTCATAACTAAAGTTTGCAGTATCTCAGTGGTATTAATAAACACAGCTCCAGGGAAAATTGTCATAAAAAAGAAGGAATTTATTGCATATTCAGTCTGCTTTTTATTTGAAGTAGAATGGTCTTCTGATTTATTTGAAAGTACAATAGGGTAGTTGAGGAGAGCTTTTGATGGAGAATTTCTTGATAACTGAATTTTTATAAAGCCATAAATTGGCAGATTCCTGGTTATTGGAAAGTTTTGTTTTGTCCAGTTGGAAGATGAAGTGAGGCAGACAATTTTACAATTCAAAAATTTTAAAGAAAACATCACATTGAAGCTGTAAAAGGAATATAGATTTTATTAAAATTTTAACTGTACCTGGAATCCTAGATTCTTCGCCATATATTAGGTGATGGTAAAAAAGCAATTTTGTCTTGGCTCTGAGCATGGTTTCATGGAGAAGCAAATCACCCTTATCTGTCTGCAAACTCAAAAAAAGAACTGATTGCTATAGTCACATGAAAATCAAAAGCTAGTTAATAATAATCAAAGATCCTTGTTTTTCTGTCCCTTTTCTATCCCCCTACCACAGACGCATACTTCCTAACTTGTAAACTTCTAATGAAAGTGGTATGGTCTAAAAGATTGTTGTAGGGACCAGGAAAGAAAATCTGTGGCCCTGATGAATTTTGTGAAGGAAAATAAATAAGTCAAAAATAAATAACTGCCCATTGAAAGTAGTGAATTCAGTCAAAATGAAGGACTAATAGATTAGAAGCTTCAAGGGGCATGATCCTGCCAGAGATGTGGAATAGTTTAGTGAACTAAAGGTACACACTCTGAAGTCTAACTACCTGGGCTCCAATTCTAACTCTGTGTCTTGATGTGGTGTTTATTATTTATTGGCAACCAGGTTTTATTTAGCCTCCGTGGCTTGCAGTTTCCTCTTCTATAAAAACAAGATTATGAGGCAAATTAATAGAGGTAAAACATTTAGTTCAGTAAATGCTAATGAATACTCTTTAAAATTTTTGTTCTTTAAGAGGGATGTGTCTTTCAGAATCCATACACTCAACATTCAAAATTGTAAAATATTAAAAATATGCTTCAGGTGATTTAGAGACTATGAGAAAAGTTATACCCTGACACAGCCTTCATGTGTCTTCTTTTCAGTTTTCTATCTAGATTCAACTCTCTCGAAAGTACATTGCAATGATTAATAAAGCCTAACAAGTCCACCTGTAGAGTCTTACTTTTCTTAAAAATGTTTTTTTTCCAAAATACATTAGGAATACATCATTTTGAAGAGAATATAATATTTTAAAAAAGTATAATTCTACTACCCACTAAAAACCTCATATAAGATTTAATATTTACTTCTACACTTTTCTTCTTAAGATTCATAGCTATTTTTCCATATCATTATCTATTTATAAAAATGATTCCTAATAGCTGTATAATATTCTTTTAATCATGGAGTTTTAATCTTTTAATGATAGTGTTTCTAACCATTCAGATATATCTATATAACTATGTCTATTTTATAGTTTTTCTTGCTACAAATAAAGCTGGTAAGAAATCTTTTTTTTACATCTTTGTTTGCCAAGGACAGATTTCTAAAACACACTCTCCTCTGAGGATATATATTACCTAGGACCTTGGTACATATTGCCAAATTGTTTCCCAGAAAGTTTGTTCCAATTTCTATTTCTACCAGCTGTATTGCTGCTACATTTAAGATAACATTTTTTTAAATTGTTGCCATTTTGATTGGTTATCTATTTATGTCTTAATTTGCATATCTTTGTTTAATAAATCTGATTTTTTTACAAGTTTTTTTCTTAAGAATCCATGTGTATTTTTTAAACTTATATTTCATTAATTTTTAAAATGTTATCAATTTGTGAGTTAGCCATCAATATTAAAGTTAATTATCATTTGCATTCATTCAGCTACTTGAAATTAATGTCTTATTTTATAGATTAAAATTTTTCTCTAATGCAACCATGCCATTTGGGTTAAGTGAAAATGTTTATTTGGGGCTAATTTTAAACCTAGTTTAAAACCTAATTTAAAATTTTAAACCTAGTTTTAATTTTAATTACTAATTTTAAACATAGTTTAAAATTACTATTAAAAATTACATCTGTTACTCCAAGCTTTTTCCTCTTATTTAGGTGTCCTCCTTTGAGGTTCTAGATTTGCTGGATGCTTGTACCTGACTACACATTATCTCCTAAGAAATCCTACCTAGACCTGCCTTTGCATTTATTTCCTTAAACTAAGTCATTTCTTTACATACTTACTGTGTTAGTCCATTTGTGTTGCTAAAAAGGAATACATGAGACTGGGTAATTTATAAAGGCAAGAGGTTTATTTTAGCTCATGATTCTGCAGACTGTACAGGAAGCATGGCACTGGCATCTGCTCCAGAAGTTTTCAATTGTGGTGGCAGGTGGGGGCAGGGGGAGCAACGTGTCACATGGCAAGAGGGAGCAAGAGAGAGAGGAGGAGATGCCAGCCTCCTTTAAACACCAAGCTCTTGCCTGAACTACCAGGGTGAGAGTTCATTACCAGGGGGAGGGCACCAAGCCATTCATAAGGGTTTCATCTCCATTAGCCAAATACCTCCCACCAGTCTCCACCTCCAACATTGGGAATCACATTTCAACATGAGACTTGCAGGGGACAAACATCCAAACAATATCATTTATTCCCTTAAATTCTACCTGGCTGACACACCAGTATCTTCAGGCAGAAGGATGTAATATCCTCTAGTTAGATCACAATGGATTCACAGTCTTTCTCTCCTAGATTGTTTTTGTTGGTGGTGGTGGTGTTTTTTTTTTTTTTTTTGCATTTCAAGGAGTGGTTATAACATTAGGAATTTCATACACAGTATTTGGTAAGTAAAAGAGATGTTTTTAAATAGAGAGGTGTTTTAACTCAGATGAGACTTGACTGTCACGTAGATATTAGCAGCCTACATAGCTATAGAATAAGCCCTGGTTTGCTTTTTGTTTACAATTTCTCAGATCTTATGTGATTTTTCATTGATTTCTGCATGCTGCGTAAATCTTTAAATGTCAGCATGTTAACAGTGTAGATCCCAAATAGAAGGAATCCTCTGGCTTTGACAGAGTTAAAAAGGACCATAACTAAAAGACCTAGAAGGTTCACAGGAAGGTCAATTTAAATGATCAATGAGGCTGAGATTCTTAAACTCCGTAAAATGATGAAGTAGAAATACTGAACTCCAGTCTAAAAGATCAAATGCTGATGTATAAGAAAGATCAAAGTGTATACAGTCGCAAAAATAATAAAGGATTAACAAGGAATTTTGTTCAAACTCAGTATAGAATACCTATCAGATTCACAAATCACAATTCTAAAGAATTATGAGGAAAAGTATATAGCATAGCATAGTTAATAAATTTAGAGAATATAAAATTTAGAGATGATAAACCCGTAAGAGGCTAGAAACTGTAAGTGGTGGGTCATGTTTTCCTTGAGGCTGCCTTTAATGTTGATGTCATGAGGGGATATTTTTCTCTCCTACTTCTCTTTCTTCTTTCCTCTCAGTAGAATAAGGCTAGATGCTATTGTATGAAGTTTGTTTAGGACCAGTGTGACAACTCTTACAGTTAAAGTTACATTTAGTTGTCTCCCATAAATAGGTATTAAACATAAAATAATCAAAAATGGTTGTAAAAGTTGACAACTTACGGTAATTTAGGAAACCATTAATTCTAAAAGAGCAGTGATTTTATAGAATTTGCAGGCACTTAGGTGGTTTTCTTAGAGTAGGAAAAAAGCTATCATGCTGTATGTGTAATTTTCTGAAATTTTACCACTTAAACTAGATGTATCTGAATATGGTTTCTATATTCAATAGACTATGAAATAAATTGCCTTTTCTCGGTAGTACTACAGGATAATGTAAAGGTCACTATTATGTTTTGGACTTTTAACAACTTTTATTGTGCTATAAATAACTTTGGCTAGCATTTTTATTTCATGAAACATAGCTTGTATAAATTGGATTTTAAGCTGTATATGGGAGGTGAATTATGTTGAAAACGTGTACACAGCACATTGATATAGGACTCTTTAATTAAAGTCCTTTTTTGAGGTTTCTGCTAATGTTAAAGCTAATATCTCTTAGCATCTCTAGTTATTAAATTTTGAGTTTAGTGATTATGGGATAAAATTATGTGAAAGTGGTCAGAGAAATTTAAACAATATTATCTGTGTTGGGCTGTTCTCACATATTTCAAAAACTATTCTTAAGAATAAGTTCTTCATATTATTCTTGATATAGTTCTACCTTCCATATAACACTGACTTTTTTTTTTAAATGACAGAAACAGGGAGTGTCATTGTTGACAAGGTGTCAGAGCAACATCAACATCTTGGTGACCAGCTCAGCTGGGTTTTGACAGCTTCACTGAGAAAGGGCACAGTGTGATAAAGATAACAACATTAAGAGTGAATACAAAAAATAAGAGGTGACATGGTTCATTTAGGACATACCCTAAAATATTTCAAAGCCATATTCAAGTTTCATCTTTAAATTGTACTACCCCCAAACCTCTTTTTTTAACTTGTTCAAAAATGATTTTATTAATTGTTTCATCAGCTTTACAGAATAATCACTCTTAGTGAACATTGCTTGGCTCCGTGGTAGAAATATGGTGGCCAAGCATGGTTCCTGGCTTTAAGGGACACAGGACAAGTATGCAAAAACATACAGTGCAAACGTTAGCCCTAAGAGAAGCAAAAATCCTTATGCACATTTAAAGGAAGGAATGAGGAATCATTTTAAAGAAATTAGAGAAGAATTCATGAAGGAAAAGAAATTTTGAAATTACTCCAGCTATAAGCAGAGTTAGTGGTTGGGTAGAGGACCTTCTTGAGAAACAAGAATACCAGTGAAGTCATTGGAGAAAAAAAGTGAGGATTTTTTATTTGCTAAATCATAGAGAGTATGTATTTATTCACTTTTGCAATGAATACTTAATAATGCCTGGTTCTGAGGCTGTATTCTACTAGGTGCCCGGTGTACACTGATGAACAAAACTGACTTGGTCTGAGCCCTTATGGAGCAAATTATAATCTATTGACAAGGCAGACAGAAAACAGTAAACAAGCTATCATAATATTCAACTGGTAACAGGTGCTACAAAGCTATAAACAAAAGACAGAGAGTGAAAATAAATAACGAGAGGTTTATTTCAGATCATCAGAAATGTCTAAAGAAGAGATATTTAACTTCAGACCTGAAAGATGAAAAGTAGCCAACCAAGGAAAGAAGAGTATAGTTCCAAATAGAGAATAAAGCATGTGCAAAAGCCCTGAAGGGGTATGGAACTTGTGTTTGAGAAAGGAAAGTCAGTGGCATTGGAGAGTAGTAAGAGGGGAATGTAGATTGAGTTGAGACTAGAGAGGGAGACAGGGAACCAGATCAAGCAGGAGCTTTTTAGCTGCAGAAGGATGTTTGGTTGGAACTAAATATGAAATGGGAAATCATGAAATAATTAAACAGATTTGTAATATTATGTTGCTCTGGATGCCATATGCAAACTAAATGTATGGAAATAAAGAATGGAAGTGGGGAAAATTCCCAAGAGGCTATTGTAGTAGTCTATGTGAGAAATGATGGTGGTTTCGATTGGAGTGCTTGGAGGTGAGATTGAAGTTTTTGGAGCCAAGACATAGTCACTAGGAGTTGCTGATGGCCATTGAGACATGAAGCTGTTAAGGCAGGTTAGGTACTGGGCATGGGGCAGTCATGTGATTTAGCTTCACATCTTACACTTCTAGAAGCTTTCACTGACCTTTGCAGGTTTTGGCAAGTGTCCCTTCTGCAGTGCTTGCGTAATACCCATAGGTATCTGGCATTGCACTGTCCACATTGCAGTGTAATTGCCTGTTTTTGTGTTTGTTTCCCCAGTAGACAGTGAGTACCTTCAGGCCTCAAACCATATTCATCATTGTCACTTCTCACTTATAAACTCAGAATAATAATTTGTTAAAGAAATGAGTTTAGGCTGAATTTGGTAATTTTTTTTTATTTTCTGAGAATATTAGAGGGAAAGATAGGATAGAGAGATTCAAGCAATATCGTTTAAAAGAAAATGTTTAAAGAGCAAGACAGTACATTTGTATATTAAGCTGTAAATAGTCTAAAATTAGTTGGGCTTGTAATTTTAAAATTATTTAACATGCCAAAAAACCTATTTACTTTTAAATATACTTCAGGGTATTTGAATCAAATACTCTTTTACTGAAATGTGTTTATCCTCTAATCTACAAGTATCATATGATTTGATCAAAGCCCTGTAAGTTTGATGATTTACCCAAATCAGTTTTAAGTCTCATAGATAATTTGAAATAGGAGAATATTAGAGAGGTGAAAGACCTCGTTTGTATTCATGTTTCACCACTAACTAGTGGGTCAGTTTATCCCCATAGACCTCCTTTATCACTTCTAACATTGTTTGAGCATGTCTAGGTTGTGTTCAGAGCTCTTCTAGGCTTTGCAGGTGTTTTTAGAAAGTGGTGGAGGAACCTGCATTCAAATACTTTACAACCTACCCTGGCATATGCTTCTGGCACTCAAGTAAGTTTGAATTGCTTAAATAGTCTCTTGAATGGGGAATTGTTAAAGGTCTTTTAAAGAAAGAAGTTCCCATGCACCAGCAGGAAACATGCATGTGGAGTAAGGTGAGTCTGAGGAAGATTTAGGGAAAAAAATAAACAGGATTCAGTCTTCAAGTATAACCACTTCACTCCACCACCCACTTCCCCTTGTAATGAAAATTGCCTGTTTCCAACCATGGTTTCTAGGGAGTCAAGTTTATACCCCTATAGTCCTTCATCTCTGCCTTTCTCCCTAACTGAGAGAAGCAGAGATGCCCGAGACAGCAATCCTGTGTGACTGGTCCCCAGAGCTGCTTTAGATTTAGTTTTTTAGTGTTATCTAGTTTCTGGTCTGGTCCATATATGTTCCTAAAATAAACTACCATCTCCTTGAAGTAGATTGAATTGGTCTCATTTGCCACCAAAAGCGCAAAACTAAAAATAATGTTGATCAGTTATGTATGAGAAAATGAAAATCCATTGTTTAAAAAAAGAATTAGGGAGAAAGAAACCTATTTCCAGTTAGAGTTGAGGATGGCTCTAACTTATTTTTCATTTAGAAGTGTCCATCTCTGGGGATGTTAACGTTCTTAAAGCCTTGACTGCAGCTTCCAAATGTTTATATAGTTTTGTAACCCAGTGGCAGGACAACAGGGGCTCAGCTCCCTCCCCGTGCTTGCCAAAGATGTAACCAAGTCGTGGCGCAGGGGCTCAGCTCCCTCCCTGTGCTCGTCAAAGATGTAACTGGGTGTGTCCAGGTTCTTGGGCTCACTTGCCTCAGGAATGGGGAAAGGGTCCTGGCAGCCTGGTGAGCTTACCACTTATATAAATATCACAGACCCAAAGAGTTTAGCAGAAAGTGATTTATTGGTGGGGGGGGGGGGGGAGGAGAGAGAGAAAGGGCAAGAGCAAGAGCTCCCATGCTGCCATGGGAAGGGAATCCATCCCTGTATAGGGAGGGAGGGAGAGACAGCTCCTACATTGCCATAAGAGGGGATTCCAGAGAGGCAAATCCATATAGGTACGGGAACAGGGGGATTTTAACCCTGCAGTTACTCCCACCCCATTCATATTCTTGTCCAATGAGAGGAGTTCTTTCAAACTTCCTCTGGAGTGATTGATCTTTGAATCTGATCCCAGATTGGTTGCTTGGGCCCACAACAGAGCCCCTCCTCCCAGGGCATTTGGCTGGCTTTCCGAACCTAAGAAGCTCACCTGGAATTTCTATTTACCCCACACGGAAAGTTAGACAATGAACTTTACTTTCCTGAATGGGGGCATGGATGGAGGTATGACACTGGGAATTTCCTGCCTTTGAAACATAGGCAGTTTTCCTTAACACAGTCCCTCAGTTTCAGGTCTTGCTCTAGATCACTGGATCCTGAATCTCCTGGTGCACCAGAGCCACTCTGGAAAGCCTGCTGCAAATATTGATTCAAGGGCCTATGCAGGAAGTCTGGGGTATGCCTAAGATTATGCAAGAAGACTGGGGTATGCCTAGGCACCTCTAATTTTAACAAGATCTATAGGTGATTCTGACACAGCCACATTTCAAAACCATGCCTGGTGACCTCAAGCAGCTTTGACTCAGAGATGCACTCAAATATTTTGAAATGTATGGCTGTCTGCTAATAAGTCCCTCTGTTCTTAGTTCCTAAATTAAGAACAAGGCTTTATTTTTCCTTCTCTATGTACTCTGCTGGTGATAGCATGGTACCATTTGAGTCTTTAAATCTGGTCTCACTGTTTTTCCTACCTATGGAAATAAAAAATAAGTAACGTCATTCTCGGAAAATTTAAATTGATATTGCAGAAAAAGCATGACATCATTAAGTCCCATGTGAACTTTCCCCTTCTGAAAAGATCAAACACTAGAGCTTCTTTTTTAAAAAAAATTAGTATGCTTTTTGATTGACAAATTATAATTGTATACATTTATGAAGTACAATGTGATTTTTTTGGATATAAGTATACAAAGTGGAATGAATAAATCAAGCTAACATATTCATTACCTCATCACCTCACTTACCTATTTTTTTAGGGTGAAACATTTGAAACTGAATCTCTGAGTGATTTTGAAATAAACAATACATTATTATTGACCACAATTACCCTACTGTGCAATAGATTTCAAGATCTATTCCTCTTGTCTATCTGAAACTTTTTACACTTGAAACTTTTTAACTTTTGATCAACAACTCTCCATTCCCTTTCTCTTCATAACCACAACTCCCATTATACGTGGAATACAAATAATTTGAAATTATAAATTATATTTTATGTATAAGTCATACCAGTTGTCTTTCTGTGCTTATTTCACTTAGCATTATGTACCTCAGAATAATTTGTATTCTTGAAAATGACAGGATTTCCCCCTTTTATGGTTGAATAGTATCCCATTGTGTGTATTAGCCACATTTTCTTTATTCATTCAGAAACTGATGAACATTTGGGTTGATTCCAGATCTTAGTTATTGTGAATAAGGCTACAGTGAATCTGTAGGAGTAATATCCCTTTGACATGGTGATTTTAGTTTCTTTGGTATATACTCAGAAGTGTAACATTACTGGATCATACAGTAGTTATATTTCTAGTTTTTAAAAGAATCTTCATATTATTTTCCATAATGTCTGAACTATTTTACATTTGCATTAATAATGTACAGAAGCTCCCTTTTCTTGGAATCCTTGACCACACTTTTTTTTCTAGCTTTTTGATAAAAGTCATTCCAGCAAGTGTGAGGTAATATTTTACTGTAGTTTTTATTTGTGTTTACCTAATGATCAGTCATGCTAAGCATTTTTTTTTTATATACCTGCTAGCCATTGATGTGGGTTCGCTGTGTCCCCACCCAAATCTTGAATTCCCAATGTTGTGGGAGGGACCTAGTGGGAGGTAATTGATCATGGGGGTAGGTCTTTCCTGTCCTCGTCTCATGATAGTGAATAAATCTCACAAGATCTGCTGGTTTTATAAGGGGGAATTACCCTGCCAAGTACTCTTTTTGCCTGCTGCCATTCATGTAAGATGCGACTTGCCTCTCTGCCTTTTGCCATGAGTGTGATGACTCCCCAGCCTCTGTGGACTCAGTGAGTCCATTAAACCTCTTTTTCTTCTCAGTCTGAGGCATGTCTTTATCAGCAGCAAAAAACAAACTAATATAGTAAATTTTCACAGTAGAGTGGGGCATTGCTGTAAAGATATCCAAAAATGTGGAAGCAACTTTGGAACTGAGTAACAGGCAGAGGTTGGAACAGTTTTAAGGACTCAGAAGAAGACAGGAAAATGTGGGAAAGTTTGGAACTTCATAGAGAATTGTTGAATGGCTTTGCCCAAACTGCTTAGGGTGATATGGACAATAAAGTCCAGGCTAAGGTGGTCTTAGATGGAGATGAGGAACTTATTGGGAACTAGAGCAAAGATGACTCTTGTTATGTTTGAGCAAACAGACTGGCAGCACTTTGCCCCTGCCCTATAGATTTGTGGAATTTTGAACTTGAGAGAGATGATTTAGGGTATCTGGTGGAAGAAATTTCTAAGCAGCAAAGCAGTCAAGATGTGACTTGGTGCTGTTAAAGGCATTCATCTTTATATGGGAAGCAGAGTATAAAAGTTCAGAAAATTTGCAGTCTGACAATGAGATAGAAAAGAAAATCCCAAATTCTGAGGAGAAATTCAAGCTTGCTGCAGAAATTTAAGCTTGCTGCAGAAATTTGCATAAGTAACGAAGAGATGAATGTTAATCCTTAAGACAACGGGAAAAATGTCTCCAGGGCATGTCAGAGGTCTTCATGGCAGCCCCTCCCATCACAGGCCTGGAGACCTAGGAGGGAAATATGGTTTGTGGGCTGGGCCCAGGGTCCCGTGCCATGTGCGGCCCATGGACTTAGTGCCCTGTGTCCCAGCCACTCTAGTCATGACTGAAAGGTGTCAACCTAGAGCTCAGGCCATGGCTTTAGAGGGTGCAAGCCTTAAGCTTTATTAGCTTCTATATGGTATTGAGCCTGCAAGTGCACAGAAGTCAAGAATGGGGGTTTGGGAACCTCCACCTAGATTTCAGAGGATGTGTAAAAATGCCTGATGCCCAGGAAGAAGTTTGTTGCTGAGTTGGGCACTCATGGGGAACCTCTGCTAGAGCAGTGCTGAAGAAAAATGCGGGGTCAGAGCCCCCACACAAAGTCCCTTACTAGCACACTGCCTAGTGGATCAGTGAGAAGAGGGCCACCATCTTCCAGACCCCAGAATAGTAAGTCTACTGACAGCTTGCACCATGTGCCTGGAAAAGCCAGGCTGTACCCTGGAAAGCCACAGGGGCGGAGCTTCTCATGACTATGGGAACCCACCTCTTACATCAGTGTGACCTGGATGTGAGACATGGAGTCAAAGGAGGTCATTATGGATGTTTGAGATTTAATTCCCCTGTTGGAATTTGGACTTGCATGGGGCCTGTAACCCCTTTGTTTTGGCCAATTTCTCCCATTTGGAATGGCTGTATTTACCCAATGCCTGTACCCCCATTGTATCTAGGAAGTAACTTACTTGCTTTTAATTGTACACGCTCATAGGGTGAAGGGACTTGCCTTGTCTCAGATGGGACATTGGACTGCAGACTTTTGAGTTAATGCTGAAATGAGTTAAATCTTTGGGGCACTGTTTAGAAGGCATCATTGGTTTTGAAATGTGAGGACATGAGGTTTGGGAGGGGCCAGGGGAAGAATGATATAGTTTGGCTATATCCCCACCCAAATCTCATGTTGAACTACCACTGTGTTGTGTGAGGTAATTGAATCTTGGGGCAGGACTTTCCTGTGCTGTTCTCATTATAGTGAATAAGTCTCATGAGAGCTGACAGTTTTATAAGGGGAAATTCCCCTGCATATGTGCTCTTTTTGCCTGCTGCCATCGATGTAAGATGTTATTTGATCCTCCTTGTCTTCTGCCATGGTTGTGAAGCCTCCCTAGCCACATGACACTGGAACTGTGAGTCCATTAAACCTCTTTTCCTTCCCAGTCTTGGGTATGTCTTTATTAGCAGCATGAAAATGTACTAACACAGCCATTAAACACCATACTTTCTATGTGTAGTTTCTTTTCCTCTGACTACCCTAATGCACTCCACCTCCTCTTCCAGGAAGTACAAACATTGCAGATAGAGATGTTCATTGGTCGAAGCGCTTATCTTAAAAAGTATTTGCCTTTTTGCCCCATTATTTTGGACATACTGAAACATAGCTGATATGATTTGGATATTTGTTTCCTCCAAATCTCATGTCAAAATGTGATCCCCATTGTTGAAGGAGGGGCCTAGTGGAAAGTGTTTGGGTCATGGAAGGGAATTCCCTCATAAATGGCTTGTGCCTTTACTGTGGTAATGGGTGGGTTCTCTCTCTATTACTTCACACAGTGCTGGTTATTTTAAAAAGCCTGGAACCTCCCCAGCCCTCTCTTGCTCCCTTTCTAGCCATATGAAATGCCAGCTCTCCTTTTGTCTTCCACTATAATTGGAAGCTTCCTGAGGCCTCACCAGAAGCCAAACAGATGCTGATGCCATGCTTGAACAGCCTACAAAACCATGAGCCAAATAAACATTTTTTTCTTTTTAAATTACCCACCTTCTAGTGTTTCTTCATGGCAACTCAAAACTGATGCAATACCTAAACACAGAACATTTCTAAATCACAGGAATGTGTAGTTTGAAATCATTACAGATTCCTGGTCTCCAGCCTTGTTTAGGTTCAATTTATTTATGTCTTCATTCTCAACCGTTGTAATTAATCATAGTATCATCTAGTGTGGCTAATCTCCTGATTTTCCCAAGACTGAGGGTGTTCCCGGAGCATGGACTTTCAGTGCTAAAGCCAAGTAACTCCCTGGCAAGCTGGAATGAGTTAGTTACACTAGGCTCATCAGAACTTCTCTTTGACTGAATTTTCATTACTTCTAATAAGAGGTCAAATTTCTTACTTATTGAGAAAATAGAGGCTATTGGGTAGAAAATTTCTCAATATCATTTCCTACTCATTAAAAAATATCTGCTAGGGACCTGCTTTTATTAGTTATCTCCACTTTTCATGTCTTATTCACATCTAACCACTCATGTCTAATAATTCTTTTTCATCAGTATAGTGTTAAAGAAAAATTTGCCAAGTTCAATCATGCGCCTAGGAAACTGTCCCTACATGACTCTAAACTTGGTAGAACTTTTTTTCTATGTCCACATTTTTAAAAACACACAACCAAGCATGACCAAATCCTAGCAAGGAAGGGGGGTTATAATGTTCTTATTTTTGATTTTTTTCTGTATGAAATAAACTCCCCTTTGTATTCTTACATGTAGTGCTTTTATTTTCAGGCTATACATTTCTTGAGTGATCCTGCTCTCCTTTGACTGGCAAGCAGATAGACCCTGCTTTGTTTTGTTTTTTAAATATCTGGCAGCCTTTGTTATTGCTTAAACAATATAAGCATGGACAAGTATTGCACATCTTAAACACAAAGTACACACTTTCTACACTTGATCATCTCTTATCCTGTCTATATCCTTCCTTCCTTGTTATTTAGTTTGAGAAAGAAATGTGCTTTTCTCTTCACTTTCTCCATGAACTGCACTGTTGTTGTCATTTCAATGCACTTCAACCAATCTGCTCTTGTATAATCACCAATGACCATCTTGTTGCTGAAGTCTATGGAAAATGCTTACCTCTTATCTGTGACTTACAAATGGGTTTATATTTGAAATCATAAAAAATTATAAAAATTTATAGAAAAAAATCCAAAGATTGGTTTTGTGAAAGAATAAATAAGATAGATACACTGCTAACAAGAGCAATGAAGAAAAAGAGAGATAAGATCCAAATAAATACAATCAGGAATGACAAAGGGGTTATTATCACTGACCCCACAGAAATACAAAATCCCCAGAGACTGGAATGAACACCTCTATGCATGCAAGCTAAAAAGCCTGGAAGAAATGGATAAATAAAGCCTCCCAAATTGAACCAGGAAGAAATTGAATTCCTGAACAGACCAATAATGGGTTCCAAAATTGAATCAGTAATAAAAACTCCAGAAAAAACCCAGGACCAGATGATTTATAGCTGAATTCTACCAGCTGTATAAATTCTAAAGCTGGTACCATTCCTACTGAAACTATTCAAAAAAAATTGAGGAAGAGGAACACTTTCATAACTCATTCTATGAGGCCAGCATCATTCTAATACCAATACCCAGTAGAGACACAATTAAAAAAGAAAACTGGAGGCCAACATCCTTGATGAAAATAAGTGCAAATATCTTCAGTGAAATACTAGCAAACTGAATCCAGCAGTACATCAAAACTCTAATCCACCGTGTTCAGGTAGGTCTTACCCTGTGATATAAGATTTAGTCAACATACCGAAATCAATAAATGTTATCCATCACATGAACAGAACTAAAAACTAAAACCACATGATCATCTCAATAGATGTAGATAAGACTTTTGATAAAATTCAACATCCCTTTATAATAAAAAAAATCCCAACAAACTAGACATTGAAGTAATATGCTTCAAAATAATAAGAGCCATCTATTAAAGACCCATAGCCAATGTCCTACTAAATGGAAAAAAGCTGGAAACATTCCTCTTGAAAACCAGAACAAGGCAAGGATGTACTCTCACCACTCTATTCCACATAGTACTAAAAGTACTAGCCAGAGCAATCGGGCAAGAGAAAGAAATAAAAAGCATCCAAATAGAAAGAGAAGAAGTCAAATTATCCCTGTTTCAACATGATGTAAATCCACACCTAGAAAACTCCATAGTCTCTGCTCAAAGTCTCGTTGATCTGATAAACAACTTTAACGAAGTTTCAGGACACAAAATCATTGGACTAAAATCAGTGGAATTCCTATACACCAACAACATCCAAGTTGAGAACCAAATCAAAAATGTAATTCCATTCGTTATAGCCACAGAACAAATGAAACATCAAAGAATACAGCTAACCAGTGAAGTAAAAGATCTCTACAGTGAGAATCATAAAACACTACTAAAGAAAATCAGAGATGACACAAACAGAAAAACATTCCATGCTCATGGATGGGAAGAACCAATATTATTGAAATGGCCAGAATGGCCCTCAAAATTTATGGATTCAATGCTATTCTTATCAATGACATTCTTTACAGAAGTATAAAAAACAATCTTAAAACTTACATGGAACAACAACAAAAAAGAACCCAAATAGCCAAGGCAATCCTAAGGAAAAAGAATAAAACTTGGGGTCATCACATTACTCAACTTCAAATTATACAGCAGAGCTACAGTAACCAAAACAACATGATACTGGTACAGAAACAGACACACAGACCAATGGCACAGAAATAGTGCTGCATACCTACAACCATCTAATCTTTGTCAATGTTCACAAAAGCAAACCATGGGGCAAGCACTCCTTAGTCAATAAATGGTGATGAGAAAATTGGCTAGCCATATGTAGAAGATTGATACTGGACTACTTTCTTACACCATATACACAAACCAGTTGATGATGGATTAAAGAATTAAATTAAAACTTAAAACTATAACAATCCTGAAAGATAACCCAGGAAATACCATTGTGAATATAGGTCCTGGCAAAGATTTTATGACAAAGATACCAAAAGCAATTGTTAACAAAAACAAAAATTGACAAATGGGACCTACTTAAACTAAAGGGCTTCTGAGCAGCAAATGAAACTATCAACAGAGTAAACAGGCAACCTACAGAATGGGAGGAAATGTTTGAAAAGTATGCATTTGGCAAAAGTCTAATATCCAGAATCTATAAGAAACTTAAGCAAAAAACAACCACATTAAAAAATGAGCAAAGAACATGAACAGTTTTCAAAAGGAGATATGCGTGCAGCCAACAAGGATATGAAAAAAATGCTCAACATCACTTATCATTAGAGAAATGCAAATCATAAAGTGTGAGATACCATCTGACACTAGTCAGAATGGCTGTTATTAAATAGTCAAAAAATAATATATGCTGGTGAGGTTGTGGAGAAAAGGGAACACTTATATTCTACTGGTGGGAATGTAAATTAGTTCAGCCATTGGGGAAAGCAGTGTGGCAATTTCTCAACATACTTAAAAACAGAAATACCATTCAACCCAACAATCCCATTGTCAGCTATTACTGTATACAAAGGAATATAAATCAGAGGGACACATGCATGTCTATATTAATCTAAACATTGAGTACATATGGACACAAAGAAGGGAATAGTAGTCACCAGCACCTACTTGAGAGTGGAGGGCGATGACAGAAAAACTACCTATTGGGTAGTATGCTTATTACCTGAATGAGGAAATAATATGTACACCAAACTCCCATGAGTTGCAATTTATCTATAGAACAAACCTGTACATGTTCCCCTCAACCTAATAAAAGTTTTAAAAGGTTTATTTTTAAAAACTAGATGATCAGAACTTATAAAAATTAATGAAACAACATCCATAATTCTTCATTGCAGAACTAAATAGTTCTTCTCTGAGGTTTCTGTCACTATTTACAGTTCTATAAATCAGTTACAACTCTTTGCTTAAAATGATTCTGGCTGTATTTATAGTCCTATGGAAGTTCCCTCTCAGTCTTTTTTGTTAAACTGTCATCTAGTACCCAAAATTTACTCAAATATTGATGTTTCCAGCTTTACAACCTCATCTCACTGTCCCATTTACACTATAGATTCTCTCTGGCTGAGTTACTTTTTCTAGCATCATCACTGTATCTACAGTCTAATTCTGAGACCTGCTAAATCTTTCTCTACATATCAAGTTCCATATGACTTTTCTTCAAGTGCCACAATCTCAACACTCCCTCAAACTGATTTTATTATATTCCACTTCCCCCATCAGAAACATCTTATACTGATGACAAAACCATCAACCCAGTTACTTGGTTATTATATTTGATTTCTCTTGCTGATAATCCACATGCAGCCAGTTATTAACTCTTTTCTATTAAGTCTCTTTTAAATTTCTTAGCTCTTTCTCTCTGCCTGGGATTGGACTCTTATTTGAAAACTTTCTGCACTAGTCTTCTAAATAGAATCTTTACCTCTAGGCTTGGACCCCCTGCAATCAATTTTTTACATTGCTGCTAAAGTGATTTTTTGAAAACATAAATCTGAGCATTGTGGTTAAGATCTTGGGCTCTTGAATTAGATCTAGATTTATACTAGTAATAATGCTTACTTGCAATAACTTTGAACAATTTGTTTAACCTCTTTAAACCTCAATTTTGTCACTGGTAAATTGGGATAATAATACCTATATCAGAGCATTATCTTGAGAATCAAATAAGTAATTGATATAGTTTGGCTGTGTTCAACCTAAATCTCATTTTGAATTGTAACTCCCACAATTCCCATGTGTCATGGGAGGAATGTGGTGGGTGGTGATTAAATTGTGGGGGTAGGTCTTTCCTGTGCTGTTGTCATGATAGTGAATGAGTCTCATGAGATCTGATGGTTTCAGAATGGGAGTTTCCCTTCACAAGCTCTCTATTTGCCTGCCACCATCCATGTAAGATGTGACTTGCTCCTCTCCTTGCCTTCTGCCATGATTGTGAGGCCTCCCAAGCCGTGTGGAACTGTACGTCCATTAAACCTCTTTCTTTTGTAAATTGCCCAGTCTCAAGTATGTCTTTATCAGCAGCATGAAAATGAATTAATGTGGTAATTTAGCACAGTGCACTACAAATAAATAGTATTCAATATATGGTTGCTTCCATTATCATGATTATTCTTCTTATTGTCTTTGTTGCTACTTATTATAGCTCTGTGTGGCTGAATTTCTTCAATTTTTCTCATTGAGTTTATGATAAAATCTTAACCCTTTGAGTAATATGGAAGGCTTTTTCTAATTATGTCTTATTTGGCTTCTCTAACCTCATTTCCTGTAGTTTCCTTTCTCACTCTATCCTCCAGTCATAGTAAATTATTTACATTTTTTTCCCACACCAGTCATTCTTTTTCTTTCTCTTATTTTTGTCTTACTTCAGTATTCCTTACATTAACTGTTGTTATTCTGGCTAAATACAATGCATCCTTGAAAGTAAGATTCTATTTTCATCTTTCCTAAAGAACTTCTCTTTCTACCATTTTTATCATAGTCTGTATCAAGAATCCTATTTACTCTCTTAATTTGTTGTGCATATATGATTCTATCATACCATGTTATTCAACTTATATGATTATCTTCCCGAATAGGCTATGAATGTCTTAAAGCTATCAACAGAGTCTTATTAATCTTTGTGTTACCAATTTCCAAGCTAAAAATGGGCAAATATTAGTTAGTATTCAAATGTTGAATGGTATGCAGATTTTAGATGTTCATATTAATAGTGTTCCAACATGGTAATCATTACATTATTAATCATTATTAAAAATATAAATTGATTATTCAATACCCAAATGAGTGCTGTAAGTAGGAGATGGTATAGGAGTTGAAAACTTGGTTTAACTAGTTCAAGGAAAGGATAATATTTGAACTTTATGGCACAAGATTTGATTAAGTGAAAGAAGCAGATATTTAGGAAAGGGAACTATAAAAGGAAAGACAGGAGGAACTAGTATATAGCGAGTGTTCTCTGTGTGCTAAGCACCAAGTTGGACCTGAGATAATGGTTTTTGTTAGTTGCCTTTTCACTTAACTCTCACTTACTTTTTTGAGATGGATAGCTGACGACAAATATTTAAGTAAATTGATCATGTTCATACTGTATTAGATAGTGAAGATGGGATTCAAATACAGTTCTGCCTGACTTTGAAGAATTGCTTTCTCCACAGTGGGCTGATGCACCACACATAGAATGACCACGTTAAATCAGAACAATGAGAGTAAGCCTGAATTTAGATTGTGATAGATTTTCAAAGTCAGCCCAAGGAAGCATTTGGTATTCCCTATTAAGTAACCATAACATTCTTTCAGTTGTTAATACAGTGGAATTGTAGAGGCTGTATCAAAATCAAGAACTGGCAAAAATGTACAGCAGGTCTGTAAATACTATACTTTTCTGCACCCATGGCAGACAATGCTATTAGATCATATGCTATTTCTTACTGGGCCTGGGTATAGCCTCAAAACTCTTATTAATAAATGGATATTCATTAGAAGATTTTAATTGATTTATAACAATTCATTCTTCCTAGAATCACTTTAATTTTCTTACAGGGAATTATCTCACCATCATCTTGAGCAAGCTGAATAAAATTGCAATTCAAAGTAAACCATTCTTTTTATGGAGGATGAAAGGTTTTCTAGAGGTTATAACAGGTTACTCCTGCCACATCTCACTGCCTCATAGGACCAAACAGTGTGCATGTGACTTAAGCTTGACCAGACAAAAGCCTTCTTTTCAAATAGTTAAAATCTCAAGCAAAGTTATTCAGGATTGAAGTAAGAAAAAACAAACAAACAAACAAACAAACAGAAAAACCCACCCCCAACTACCTTCCCCAAAGAAAAATTCCAACTACATTCCTTTTAGAGCAAAAACCCTAATGATTGGAGGCAATAGAGGGTGACTTGCTGCTATTCTGGTTAATTTTTTTTATTTCTAAGAATCTTTTCTACCCTTCCTATTTATTCTTTGAGCTTTCTAATAATATTATTCTGGTAAGGTTTTTTTTATGTATAAGTTAGTCAGTCAATTTCTGTGGCTCACAACAACAAAAAATTATAATCAGTACCATTCTTATTCAGTCAGAGTTGGCAGATGATTTAAAAACCAAGAAGCCCATGATTTAATACCAATGGCACATGGTATAAATCTAATAGGATTTAAATATGGAAAATATGCTTGGTGTTTTTTTATAATAGTCACGTTGGCTAAGCTGAAACTATAGTTTCCAGAATTCGCTTGCCCATATGGTTCCAAGTTAGAGTCGGCCAAAAGAGAAAATTCTGTGAGATTTGGAAGGTGGAAGTGAAGTCGAAGCCATTATGAGCTAAAGATCTTTTTGGTTACTAATAGTGAGGGACAGTTGCAGATACATCCTCACTCTTTTGTTCATGTCCAGATCTTCTTCACAAATGTTGTCTCTGAACCAGAGATTCTAGACTTAAAAATAAATGTAGACTCAGGAGCCTTCCATCTTATTTTCCACTACCTTTTCTTTGTGATCCTATTCTGGAAGTTGGATATACCTGGTTTTCTGGATTCTTTGATAAACTCCAGTTTGTCCACACACTCTAGTGCTTCAGAAAGATACTTCTCTCTGGAGCAGGAGTAATCATATATATATAAGATAAAATAGATTTCAAGGCAACAACTATGAAAAGAGACAAAGAAGGTCAGTATATAAATATCAAAAGTTTAATTCAGCAAGAGGGTATAACAATTTTAAGAATATATACACCCAACATTGGAGCACTCACATATTTAAGGGAAATATTATTAGAGCTGAAAAAGAAGTCTGAGACCATAATATCTAGAGACTTCAATACCCTGCTTTTAGCATTGGACAGATTTTCGAGACAGAAAATCCACAAAAATAAACATTACACTTAATCCACACTGTAGACCAAATGGACCTAATAGATATTTACAGAGCATTTCATCCAACGGCTGCAGACTACACATTCTTTTCTCAGCACATGAATCATTCTCAAGAACAGACCATATGTTAGGTCACAAAACAAGTTCCAAAACATTCAAAATAATTGAAAAAATATGAAACATCTTCTCTGACAACAATGGAATAAAACTAGATATCAATAACAAGAGAAATTTTGAAAACTAATAAAACACATAAAAATTACACAAGTTTAGTGTCTATTACAGTAAGTACATATCATGTAGAAATTATTTCAATAAATGACAAACTAGTAGAAAAGCAAATCAATATTATATCTGGTTACTATTTTTTAGTCAGAAGATCAGCTGCCATGTTACTTTACTCACACCAACCCTAGAGTGAATGAGATTGTCCTTAAGAACCTTCACTTAATAGTCACGTTAAGAAAAGAACGAGAGGACCCTAGTAAGGATAAAATGTCAGTGCCAGTGGATCAATGAAGAAATCATGAAAATTAAAAAAATTCTTGAAATGAGTGATAATGGAAACATAACATACCTAATCCTATGTGATACAGCAAAAGCAGTACTAAGAGAGAATTTTATAGTGCCTACACGAAAAAAGAGGAAAAACTTAAAATAAATAATCTAATAATGTATCTTAGAGAACTAGAAAAGCAAGAAGAACCAAATGCAAAACTAGAAGAAGAAAAGAAATAATTAAGATCAGAGCAAAAATAAATAAAATTGAAAGAAGAAAAACAATACAAAAGATCAGTGAAACAAAAAGGTATTTTTTAAACAGTTGAAAAAATTGGCAAACCTTTAGCCAGACTAATAAAAAGACAGAAGATCCAAATAACTAAAATCGTAAATGAAAAAGGAAGCATTGTAACTGATACTGCAGTAATTCAAAGGTTCATTTAGTGGCTACTGGGAGCAACAATATGCCAAAAAATTGGAAAATACAGGATAAATGGACAAATTCCTACACTCATACAACCCATGTAGATTAAACCAAGAAGAAATCCAAAACCTGTACAGACCAATAACAAGTATTGTGTTGGCCAGTGTAACGGTAAGTTTTCCATAGAGAAAAGCCCAGGACCTGATGGCTTCACTGCTGAATTCTACCCAACATTTAAAGAAGAACTAGGCTGGATGTGGTGGCTCATGCCTGTAATCTCAGCACTTTGGGAGGGTGAAGCGGGCAAATCACCTGAGGTTGGGAGTTTGAGACCAGCCTGACCAACATGGAGAAACCCCGTCTCTACTAAACATACAAAATTAGTCAGTTGTGGTGGCACATGACTGTAATCCCAGCTACTCAGGAGGCTGAGGCAGGAGAATCGCTTGAACCTGGGAGGTGAAGGTTGCAGTGAGCCAAGAT
>CAUYLG010040588.1:0-56333 GCA_963573385.1 Cacajao melanocephalus
TTACTTTGGTTAAGGGTAAATGATTGTGTGTTACAAATTACATTCATAGTAGAAAAACATCACACTGCCATGTGTGTACCTATGCAACAATCTTGCATGTTCTTCACATGTACCCCAAAACCTAAAATGCAGTAAAAAAAATCTAGCAAAAAGCCCAAAAAAATAAAAAGGAATTAGTTTATTTATTTGGAATTATTCACCTCTTGGATTGGATATGTCAAGCTGGATTATTACCCGAGGCTGCTGATGGAAAGCATCTGAAAGTTTTACCAGTTCTCTTGTTAGTTTCTTGTATAAACTAAGAATAAAAAGTCATTTAAATTGCCATAATTTATGCTATGAAACCCAATAACTAGCCAAATTTCAAGTTCCTGTGTTCCACCAACATTTTCATTAGATAAAACTCCTTATTTACCTGAACCAATTAATGGTAGTTAGATCTTTTAATGGATTTGATTCTCTACTTAACATTCATGAGTTTTTAGGATGAAAACTGCTTCAGAAAATGAAGATTTCAATGAGTAGTTTAGTCTGAATCAACATGACTGAAGTTAGAAAACACAAAGCCAGTGTGGTCAATGGGAAGATCATTGACATAAGTGTCAGTTTCTGTTAACTGTGTGCCTCTAATTAATTGTGTGATCTTGTGCAAGTTACTTAATCTCTGCCCGTTTTTGACTCTGGGAGATGATAAAATTGAACCAAATCAATGCTATGCAAATTGTTATATATGTACACAACACTTTTGAAAAAAATCAAATAAAATCTCATGGATTCCTAATATGCAAGTAGAGAAAAGCAATATTGCAGCAATATTTAAGCTTTGTAAGCTTACATGGGTAAAATTATGTAATGAGCAAAAAATAATGTCTAGTGTTAAAAGAAATAGTTATATTCTTATATCATTCTCATATGTTTTTTTGTGTTTGTATGTGTGTTTGTTGGAGAAAATGATTTGTAGGTCACCTGCAATCTTAATATTCTTTAGTCCAAGCAAGAAGCTTGAAAGAGAAGTAATAGAAAATGTTTCCAAAGTTGAATTACTTGCAGTATCTAACAAGTATATCTGGTCTCATTAATACTCATGTCAGGCAAAAATTACCTAATAGAGTAAGCGCAAAAATATCTATAGTATGATATCTTGGCACAGCATATAAGTGTAGGTGGATAGACCTGAGCTGAATTCTTATTACAGGTCTGAATTTTTAGAAAGAAAAGAAGAAAATGAGATTTATGGAGAACTAATGTTGGTAGAGTCTTGTGCATAGCATATTCATTGAGTTGCTAGCTCTATTCTCCAGGAGCCTGCTGTCTAAAAGTGGCCTGCTGTACCATCTATTACACATGCAATTCGTAATCCATTAATTTCGAGCTTCTGATAATTCAAACAGGTTTAGCTGTCTTTCAAACCCCCTTTTTTCATCCTAAATTGATGATAAAATACAGCAAAGGATAACTTCAAATATTTCAAAAAGACTGTTTGAACATGGTATAAATATAATTTGTTAAACATACTAATTTAAAAGAAATTAAATATTTGTATATATGTTACCATATATGTGCATCTAATGGTGATGTACGTATTATATTATCCATTCTTTATTATAAAATGTTAATATATTAGGGCAGTTTAACTTAATAGTTAAACTATCATATATTTAAATACTCTGGAATACTTACCCTTTGCTAACGGGAGCTGCTCCTTGTCCTGAGTAACATTTTCTCTATAAGCTCTCTTATGTGACCTCTACTTTGCCTTCTTACGGGATTGACTGCTGTTCCCCATTTTTTTCTGTGAAACATACTGATGAATGCCCACAGCATGCCCATGCTCCCACCTAGTAATTTGCTACCCTCCCCTAACCCGCGTACCTCTGCTTCTGCCAGTTGAGTTGTATGCTTACCAGGATTCAGTTATAGTTGCTCCCAAACTTACTATGTCAGTCATACTGTTAATATTAGGTAATTAAATGTCACATAATCTCATAAACATGAGTATCAAAGAGTTGTTTTGCCTATGGAAATTCAGCTGAATATTTTGAGAGGGCTTTAAGCAAGTTGGTTTTAAAAAAAGGTTTCCAGTATGGGAAAGAAAACTGGAAAACGTTGGGAAGAGTATGGGCTTTGTGAAGTTTTTGCTCAGATTGTCCCTCATGCCCTTTGGTTCTCACTCCACTTTTAAAAAGCTTAAATCAGAAATGATTCACTGAGGATGTCGTTCATTCAAGAAAGATCATCAAGAAAGATCACTTGGCTCCTTTGTAAACAGACCTATACTGAGAAGGCTTTGGCACACTGTCAAGATATTAGTACACAAATGTTCATTTGTGTTTAAGTTAAAATGAGGTGTCAAGGGTAAATGCAAAATAAGTATGGATTTTTATAAGTTTCCTGCTATAAATTATTTTCTGTGAACTGAATAACTACCTTTCTTTCCTTCTTTTTTTTTTTTCTGAGACAGGGTCTTCCTCTGTTACCCAGGCTATAGTACAGTGGGACGATCATAGTTTACTGCAGCCTCAAACTCCTAAGCTTACGTGATTCTCCCACCTCAGTCTCCTGAATACCTAGGTCTATGAGTGCACACCACCATACCCAGCTAATTTTTTTTTTTTTTTTTTAGATTTGGGGTCTTACTATGTTGCCCAGGCTGCTTTTGAACTGCTAGTCCCAAGGGATCCTCCTCTCATCCTCCCAATGTGCTGGGATTACAGGTGTGAGCCACTGGTCCTGGCCTGAATAACTACCTTTCTAACTACATCAGATAAGAGACTTTCTGCCATAGTCCACGTTGGGCTTCTGTGCACCCAACTGCTGATCACAACTGTATTGTGACCAGTTTTCCCAAAGTAAGTTTGACATTTGGTTTGCTTTTATTTATTTCCTTCATTAATTCTATCAAAAAATATTTATCGGGCCCCCACTGTGCTCCAGGCACTACACCAACCACTGGAGGAGACTTGCATGACTAAGGTAGATATAATCATGGACCTAGATTAAATTCACAGCTTGGGAAGAAAAAAATGAGGCACCATGCTACGAGAGAACACAGAAGAAGTACTTGACCTGTATTTGGAGAGTGAGAGAAGGCTTTTTTGTTGTTGTTCTTTTTGGTTTTGTGAGGTTTTCACAGTTTAAAAAAGCCTTCCTCGTTCCTTGGTCTGAAACCGAATGAAAATTAGCTTCGACAAAGGATTGGCTTGCAGCTTATCCCTGTGAATTGTGGCCATGTTGATTTAATGAGCAGCTCCTATATGGAAGCCAGTGTTATACACACAGGCAGACTCACCTGCCTTGGCACTGCTTCCCAGACTGCCTGTGGTAACCATGCTTTCAGGAAGCCCAAGTTGTATGAATTAGATACGCACTTAATATTGAATTAAATATTAGAAAACTGTCATCGTAGCCATTACCAGGCATGCTGCTGGGTCCCCCAAAAGTTTTGATTGAATGCTGTACATGATCCATTAAAAGGGAAAGTGTGGAGGATCCAGATTCTTCACCAAAGGGGAGTCACACCTTCCTTTGCTAGGCAAGCTGAGAAGGGATAATCAACTTTCACTGAGCTGAGTGAAGTCTGGGCTTCTAAGGCCTCGGCCAAGACCCTGGTTTATTCACCAGGGCCCTTCCCCTTGTGGGTCCTGAACCATGATTCTTGTTCCCTAAGCATGGTGACCCTGCCAAAAACTTCACTGTCTTTTCAATCTTTCCACCTAGCATTTTTGCTCTGTTAACCTTTTAGCCTTTTGCTCTGTTAACCTCTTGAAGAGAAAACCAGGGTCAGTTTTCTGCCCCTCACCAGGATCATGGCCTCGTAAATGTTCATCCTTGTCTTTTGAACCCTCCAAGGCTGTCTAGAGCTCTGATGATTTATCTGCTTCCAGCAGCAGATTCTTACTCTACACCTAGAATCTGCAAATGTCCCAGGGTAAAAGAAGTTGCAGATCAACAGCTCACCTCTCTGTGATTCCACCCTCTTCAAACTGTGGCCTTGATGGTCACCTTTGCATCAGTAGTTCTCTTACATCTTTTAACAGAGTTTTCTATTTAATTTTATTTTATGTGGCCTTTTTAGTTATTTTTGGTGGGAGCATCAGCCTGCTGCCTGACATCCTATTCAGGGGCAGAAGTTGTAAGCCTATATTTGAAACCACAGGGCAGTAGCTGTGTTCAAGCATGTAGCTTTTCAGAAGTCTAAAGGACTTTATCCAGTTTCCATTTCAGGTCTCTAAAGAGGTCTTCTCTGTTCAGAAAGTTAATGTTCCTCAAGATTTGACAAATGCATGTCAAAATTCATGTGGCTCCTCCTTTTAATATCAAATGGTGAGCTTTTCTTAACACATTAAAGCATAGCATTTAGTGATTCCAAGTGTTAAGCAATTGTTAATTCAGCTTTATTTTAATAAGGCTTATAGACTCACTTGGAGTTGACCGGGATTGATTTTGTCAGGGAGGCACATCCTTTCCCTGCTTTCTGAAGGCTCCATTGTACGTGGAAACGGAGAGATGGTCTAGGCTTTGGTGGTGCAGAGAGACGCTCAGTTTCACTCTGAGAAGCTACAGTCAGTGAGTCTGGTCACCTGTGCGTAAAGAGCCAGTGGACCCAACTGTGGGAAATATCAAGGTCCCAAATACTTGACTGTCCAGAAGTGTCTTACTATTCTTAGGTAGCACACAACAATCAGCCTTTCTCTGAGGCCATGGCAGGCCACAGATGAATTACAGAGAATAGTTGGTCCCAGATCAAAGCCCATATAGAAGTAAGGATGTGTAAACGGTGTCTGACTGGCTTACTCCTTGGCTTAAAGCCACTTTAATCTAGGACCTTGAGGAAGCCAGAATGCATGTCTATTACATTAAGGAAAGAAGAGAAATCCTTATGGAAACAGTACCACCTCCGTATCCATAGGCCTCCCCTTCCTGCCCTCCACCCTGCTGTTACCTATCAGTCATCTGAAAGGAAGATCCCACAGAGCTGGCAGAGTCCTTTAGAGAGCAGATCGTCATCTTCTCTCCGTAGGTTACCTGTCTATTTAAGAAGCAAACCTCTTGTTACCCGCTGGGAGCATCTCGATGTTAGAAACCACGCCACTATTTTTAGTGTGTGTCCTTGGGCTTCTGCACGATGAGTCAGGATTCTCATTTTAAAAATACTTGGCATTCCTCAGAAGAAAGAGAAACACATTTAATGTTCTCAGTGGCTGCTATTCTGCTCGCAAAGTCAAGAGTTGCTTCTTTTCTTAGCTGCCTTCAGTGCCACGGAACTATCTGGGCCTCTTCCTCGACCCCTCCTTGTGTGATCACTCCTTTCAAAAGCAACAGCCAAAGCAGATGCAAGGGAGATGCATTGGTGCTCAGAAATTCAAGGAGCTAAAACGGCAACCGCTGTGGCAGTTTCAGGATTTCAGCAGGTAATCAAGTAACTAAGTGCAAAAGCGGGATCTGACAGCTCTACAGGGGACTGGGACAGAGGGCAGCGAGAACTTGAGCTTCAAGGAGAATCTTCACTAGCTATCAACAACAAATGTAAATGCTGTGACTTTACCCAGTTAAGCAGAGCAGATTTTCCCGCTTTCAACTCTAATCCCTGAGCAGCAGGAATACCCTTTCTCATCTCACAACTTTTGACTTTCTCAGATATATTTATTCTGTGTTTTATACTGCAGTTCACCTGTATATTTTGGGATTATCACTGGTTGCATAATGTCATTCAACAGACTTATGAAAAGATGGGCATTTTTAGGAAGGACTATTGTGCCAATTTAGGTGAGGCTTATGGACAGTGTTTCATGTTCCCAAGTCTAAAGGATCGTGATTCGCAAATTCTCTGTAAAGTATAACTAGGCCTGTTTCTCATCTTGGAAGATAAGAACAGCAGCTAGAGGCCAGGTAAGCATTCAGGGCAAGGAAAGGAAAAGGGATACTGTGCCTTGTTCTCTTTTGTTACTAGATGTCATTATGAAGGTTGAAACTAGGACAAAGGCAAGTTGTGAGTATTAGCATAGTGGCTAAGTGCACGGACTCCAGCCAGTCGGCCTAGGTTCCGATCCCAGCCACTTACAGGCTTTGTGACCTTGGACAAGTTTCTTTACTGTTTACTCTCTCAGTTTCTGCATCGCGTCTGTATAACGGTGCTAGTGATACCCACTGCAAATGATTTTATGAGAACTAATGTATTCACTGTTTGGAAAGTACTTAGAATAATGGCTAGCAGTGGTAAGCACTCAGTCAATGTTAACTTTTATATAGAGCACGGCTCTCTTCAATAACAAGCAGCTGTGCAACAGTCAGAACACCACAAAATAGCACTATAAAGATGGCAAAAATATCCCTTTGATTTTTTAACATGTCTTTGTATTAATTAAAACTCTGACAGCTGCAAATTTAGAAATCCAATTTCTGAACTAGCCTAAGGGGACACACAAGGAACGTATTGCCTCTTGGGACTGGGAAGTTCATTCTGATTTCAGGAACAGCTGAATCCAAGGGCTCAGGCTCTGTCCCTGTCACTGTCGCCGTCTCTCTCCCTGTATCTCTTGACCATGCTCACATAATTATGCCTGCACCCTTTCACATGACGGGAAAGGTGGCCACCACCAGCACCCTGTTTAAACCCTCTGTATTAGTCTGTTGGTACACTGCTATAAAGACATACCTGAGACTGGGTAATTTATAAAGAAAAGAGGTTTAATTAGCTCACAGTTCTGCAGGCTGTACAGGCTCCTGCTTCTGGGGAGGCCTTAGGAAACTTATGGCAGAAGGGGAAGGGAAATCAGGCACGGTCTTCATATGGCCAGAGCAGGAGGAAGGCTGAGAGGGAGTTGCTACACACTTTCAAACAACCAGATCTCAGGAGAACTCTGCCACGAGACAGCACTAGCAGGATGGTACTGAACCGTCAGAAATCACCCCAATGATCCAGTCACCTCCCATCAGACCCCACCGCCAACATTAGAAATTACAATTCAACATGAGATTTGAGTGGGACACAGAGCCAAACCCGATCACCCTTCTAGCCTAGCATCTCCAGCAGAAATGGTCTTCCCTGATGTTCCAGCTCCGGAAAGAGCTGTGACTGGCTCAGCCTAGAAGCAGTCACTATGGATGGAGCAATATTGTTATCTATCTAGCTGCCTACTCCTGTACAATTTGGGGTGGGGGTGGGGAGGTTGGAGGGAGGCAGGGAGGTGAAGGTTGGCAACAGCAGTTCCAACCAAACCACACCACACCTATGGAATTGGGTCCCCATGGGAATGAGTATCCTGGTATCAGAGGAAAGTGGCACTAGGGGATGATATTGTGCTGTCCGAAGCAAGAGATGCCCATCTGAAGCTAACTGGGAAAAGGCCTGAGTTCATCAGCAGGAGTGCACATTGCACATTTCGTGAGACAATTATCTATTACAAACATGTAAACATCAAATTTTGTCTGATTTTCTTTAATCAGTGAACAGTAACTGAGTATCTCTTGATCTACAACACTCTAAAAAGTAGTTGTAATTGCGTATAGAGATGGAATCTTCATTCTTCTCTATAGAGATGGTGTATTAGTTTGTTCTCACGCTGCTAATAAAGACATACCTGAGACTGAGTAATAGATAAAGAAACAAGAGGTGTCATAGACTCACAGTTCCACGTGGCTGGGGAGGCCTCACAAGCATGGTGGAAGGCGAAGGAGGAGCAAGGACACGTCATACATTGCAGCAGACGGGAGAGCGTATGCAGGGGAACTCCCCTTTATAAAACCATCAGCTCTGGTGAGACGTATTCACTATGAGAACAGCACAGGAAAGACCTGTCAGTGTGATTCAATTACCTCCCACCAGGTCCCTCCCACGACACGTGAGAATTATGGGAGCTACAATTCAAGATGAGATTTGGGTGGGGAGACAGCCAAACCATATCAGATGGCAAATAAATATGTTTCATCTATTATGCCAGCCTATGAAACTTGGGTGTGAATTTCCCAGAACAGTGTTAGGGAGTTTCTGAGGTTGCATCCTTGCTCAGACAAAATGATACCTGCCATCGATATGGTTTGGGAAGTGGTGGTACATATGCCAGGTAGTAACTGCCTGCATACTGCCAGTTTAAGAATGCTTTCCCACACACTGAGGACATATGTGGAAGGCTTTTCAGTTAGAGTCACTGTCTGAGCTGAGCTGCCGAACAATACCAGAACTCATTCAAATTGGCCAATTAACCGCCCAACATGGCAGTTTATGCACCTAAGTGAGCGGCCTCACAACACCACACGTGGGTGCTGAGAGGCTGACTCAGCTCTGTCTAGAAAGAATAAAATGCTGATTTACCTCTTTCCAAGCCCCCTGGATCTGCCTCTTGCAAAAAACAAATAAATAAGGGCAGGAGGTAATGTAAGCTTTTTAATTTAGCTTTCTTTTATAGTTTAATACTTCAATTGAGGCCACATATGTAGTGTTTTATCCATTGCTAGGCACAGTAGTATTCATCAATGGTAGCAATTTTCATGATTGGTTTCACAACTTTTTTTCTTATAAAGCATATATTTTATCACTAGATAAAAAGAATTATATTGCCAAACTTATTTTAAAGAGTTGCTTGGAAGATTTCAGAGAAGATCCCCCTGTATTAATAATGTTTTTTTTCTGTATTTCATGATGTTTTGACATTGTGGGGGCTGTGTGGACCTGGGAAGAGACTGCCCCTCCAGGGGTTAGCTCATTCTTAGAGACAGCAGATAGCTTGCCTGTGAGCACACCTTTTGTATACAATCCCACCAATCCAAAGCTCAAATCTGCAACCACCACCTTTATCTCGCTCTCATACACCAAGCCAGTATTTTCCCTGCCTAAATCACCCCAAGGCCAAGTAGAGACAACCCCTATGGCTAGAGCATGTCCACATTATTCAAACTATTCCATTCTAAGCTTGCTCAAACTTGCCTTCCCTGCCTTACCTTTTCTCTCCACAGAAAAGTACCAGGCATTTCCCTCCTTCCTTCTGCCTCCTGACTACCTGGGTGCTTCTCTTGAGGCCAGACAAAGCATGAGATGCCCCTCCTCTTGGAACCTGTAAGTAATAAATTCTTCATGAAACTGCCTTTGCAAAATTGTGACAGTAAGAGAAATCTAACATAACTGACTCCATCTTGCTTCTAACCTCACAAGCTAACTGCCTCAGTTCATTCTAAGCTAACTATGGGAGGAATTTTGTTTATAATTTAAGACAAAGATGATAGCAGATTCTTTCTGAAGCTAACACCCTCCTTACTTGGGGACCAAAATCACCTTTGTAAAACCAACGAAAGTCCACAAGGTTACAATTATGATAGGGGCCTGAATTCTGCTAAGATGTAGGTATAAACTCTAACCAGTCATTGTTTTATAACTTGCTTTTTAAAAACTACTTACTACTCAGGAGTCATATAGCCACAAAATTAATAAGTTGCCCCTATGGAGAATATTGCTATTGTAAAACCAAAGACTGGCATTTCAGGTATTTTTCAGATCTTGCATTCTGTATGAACCAACTGCCACCACCTGGACCAGTAACCCACACCCGGGAACTAACTCAGCACAAGACAGTGTTGACCCCCTATGATTTCATCTCCAACCCAACCAACCAATATTGCCCCATTCCGAGTCCCCTGCTTGCTAACTAGCCCTGAAAAACACTTGTCCCTGAATTCTCAGGGAGGCAGATTTGAGAATTATCTCCCATCATGCCATTTAGCTGACCCTGCAATAATTAAATCTTTCCTTGCTGTGAACACTTACTCTTCTCAGTGCATTGGCTTTTCTGGGCAGTGGGCACGAAGAACCCACCTGGGCAATTACAACCATACCTGATTAAGATAAATTGCTGGGCTGGGTACAGTGGCTTACACCTGTAATACCCACACTTTGGGAGGCCAAGGAGGAAGGATTGTTGAGCCCAGGAGGTTGAGGCTGCAAGTGAACCATGATTATGCCACTGCACTCCAGCCTGGGCAACAGAGTGAGACCCTGTCTCTAAATAAATAAATAAATAAATAAATAAAATCCCAGGTACATTTTAAGATACTCCCATAACCACAAACAATAGGGTTGAATAATAATATGCAAGTAAAAAAATAGTATCAAAACTGAAGTGAAAGTAAAAGTATGGAAAGAAGAAAGCCTTTGAATACATTATGTTGGTATAATTTATTATTTTCTCTCTTTAATTGTATTTGGAAAAGAAGTTTTCTAAATCCCAGGCAAATAGATGTTGGAACTCTGGAATTTCTATATAAATAAATACCCATTTGCTATAGAGTTGTTTAATAAAGAACCTACTTTTAACAAAATTATGGACGATATTCACATTACCAGAAATAATCCACAATATAATCTTTAGCAATTTAGCAGTTAATTTCATCTCATCAAAACATGTTCAAACTTGGACTTTTTATTTTGCATTTTCTTATTTTATTTTCAAAAAACTTCTTAAGTGATTTGTTTTTAGTGCCTAATTGTAAAACCCCATGCTCTTGGGTGAGACGTAACATGTCCAAGTATGAAATTAAATGTATAGAGAAGAGTTAAATTATAATCGTTTTTTGGAGTAAAGAATGAAGAGGGCAAACGTGATGAGGAAAAGGAAACTGTCAGTAATTGCAATGCACACACAAGGGAGAGAGCATCCACAGTGATCATTTCAGGGACAAGATGGAAAGTGTGCTCTGCACAGAGGCTCTATACTGTGAAAGGAGGGAGAACCAATTTATGGGCCGAGAAAGACCTGGACAAAATTATCCATTTTGGGGGAAATCATTTGTGCTGAAGCAATGAAAACTTTCTAGAGAGCTATTTGAGGAAGCAGATGTTTAGGTAATGTATTGCTGCTTTGCATTTCTATAACACCTTCCATGTAAGAGCTGCAGAGTGTAACACAAACATTAACTAATAAATTAAGCCTTGTGGCACCTCTGCATGATCGATAGTCATAATAGCCATTTTTATAGTGTAGGAAAGGCAGCACCCTGCTCAAAATTGCTGAAGTCATTTACCCAAGGTCATTAAGAGGGGGAAATTGGCAAACTGTTTCAAAATGGAGCGTCAAGTCTCACCACCCTCACACAATGTGCCTCCTTCAATGGGGTCTTAGAAGGAATGAAGGGGGTGCCATGTGTGTCCAGTGATTCACTTCAGGAGATATCTCTGTAATTTAACTTGAAGATGGTTTGAAAATAGTAAGTCTTAGATCAAAGCCTTGACTCCTTTCTCTCTGGTTTACTCAAGAATTAATTTATTTGCCATTGCTGGTCTCTCCTGGGATCACACTGGCCTTTAGCTATGGAGTTTTGTGTTTATGTTACTTAATCTGATTTTGCAAAGGACTTGAAATATTTCAAGAATATCAAACAACACAAACATGTCTATGTAGGCATTAATTCAATTGTTTTAATTGCTATTTTAGTTTCTGAAAAACTCATGCAATTGCAATTGAAAATAGTGTGTCATCTCTATAAAAGATAATGCCAAGTCCGTAACAGAATCTGTTTACTTTTTTTTTCACTTTGGTCAGACATCTCTATATACTTTCCTAAATGTGACTTCTCTCCATTATCATAACCGTGGCTTAGTAATAGCCTGTTCCTTAGCGACATTGTCTTTTTTTTTCCTCTTTCTCTCGGATAACCATGTATTTTCTCTGTTAGAAGAATCAGAATTGACAGAGAGAAAAAAAAGCAAGGAAATCAAATATGAAAATGCCAGTGCTCCTAATACCTCTTGGAAAGAAAATGGACACCTCTGTTAACAAAGTTATGATAATTTCTACCTCTGTACACATTTTCGAACTCCTCAGAGAGGAGCCAACTCACCTGTAAGTCACTCATGGTCTCAATTTCCATTTTCTTTTCTATAGCAAGAAGAAAAAGAGCTTTTTTTTTTTTTTTTTTTTAACTAAAGCAAAGCATAATGCATTTGTCACTGTTTAACTTTCAGCCCCATTTGTTTTCCAGAGCCTGTCCTTTGAGAGCATTAGCACTCACACCCCGTACAGCTAAAACTCATGACACTGGCAAATGATGTTTCTAGAGTGCTTTGCATTGCCCAACATGTTCTCACCCAGTTTTCTTTCCAATCCTTACAATTCTCCAAATGCAGGTGCAAACTGGGGTGCTGTCAAGCAGGCTGATGCTGAGGGGTAGAGCTAGAATGGACCCGGATTCTGGTTTCCCCCTGCATGGTGCCCAGTGGATACCATGCAGATGTGGAGCAGGCAGTGCTGGGTACAAATTTCCCCCAGGAACTGTTCATCCTGAAAAAAACACCTGCTGCACATTGCCCTGGTCACTTCAATGAAAAGTGAAGGCTTACCCTAATGGGGGTATGTGCATATCTAGGAAAGAAGGGCAGTGAATGCCCACCATTTAGGAGAAAAAAAAACCCACCCCAAATAATTTTGATACTGGTTTCTGGGATTCTGATTTCAGCCTTTTGGTTGAAATCATCCTAGGAGACATACCTAATGTAGGTGACAGGGGGATGGAGGCAGCAAACCACCATGCCCATGTGCATACCTATGTAACAATCCTACAAGATCTGCACATGTACCCCAGAACTTAAAGTGTAATTTAAAAAATAAAAATAAATCATCCTCAGAGATGATACAGCTTTTTAAAAAGCATAGTTTGTCTCAGAGTTAAGACGTAAATAAGCTTTGGTGCATAGCCCATTTCTGAAATATGTGGGCAAATCATCAGGGAAAAAGGAGAGGGGGTGAAGAAGAAGTCAACAGAAACTCCCCATTGGTCAACCCACAGCCAGAGATGCTGCTACATAGACATTGGGTTTTGGTGCTTCTGGGCTTGTATGAGTCCATTTTCATGCGGCTGCTAAAGACATATCCAAGACTGGGGAAAGAAAGAGGTTTAAGGGACTTACAGTTCCACATGGCTCGGGAAGCCCCACAATCATGGTGGAAGGCAAGGAGGAGCAAGTCGTGTCTTACATGGATGGTAACAGGCAAAGAGGGAGCTTGTGCAGGGGAACTCTGTCTTTAGAAAGCTATCAGATCTCTTGAGACTTATTCACTGCCATGAGAACAGCACAGAAAAGACCTGCCCCCATGATTTAGTTACCTCCCACCAGGTCCCCCCCACAACATATGGGAATTCAAGATGAGATTTGAGTGGGGACACAGCCAAACTATATCAGGGCTGCACAATTTCTTCAACTGTCTTGAGTATCAAGGTTGATAATTTCAAAGAAAGAGATGAAGACTTTCTGCTAGGAGAGAATCGTCCCCTCACCTGTCCTCCCAAGTGAGAATCAGGTTGCTTCTCAGCATGGGGCTCTGTGGTTTGGAGCCTGGGTCCTACTCAGCCCCTTTTTGTCTCATTCTGGTGGAATAGACCAGGGTCCACTAGCTAATGTCCCTGCTTCTGGCATCTCATTGGTAAGACTCTTAGGGAAAAGACAGCCCCTTTTGGAATTCCTACTGCAACCTTTGAAGAAGCCATAACAAAAAGAGAGAGAGGATAAGAGCATGAAATCAGTCCTTCTGATATTCCAGGGAATTTGGATTTTGTGACAGAACAGAAAAGTATTTTCTAATTACCCAAGCCCCTGCTTGACTGAAGATGGGAAAGGTCAACAGGTTTTTCCACAACAAAGGAAGAGTTATGGCTATCAGTTCAGTTAAGATTCTAATTTTGTTTTTTAAAAAAGTTGCATTTTTATTTTGACCTTGATTTCAAGTATTATTTGACAGTGTGGGAGTAATTATTTGTTTTCTGTTTGCATTAACATTGCAAACCACAGAAACTAACATAGAGTAACTTAGGTGGAAAAAAAAGTTACCAGAAGGATTTTATTGCAGAATTAACACGAGGGCTGGAAAAAAAAACAGGAAAATGGGCAAGAACCAGAGGAAATGATGCCACAGAGCCGTTCACAGTTGGCTCGACCTGCACTTAGTCCCTCCCTCAAGATACAGAATCCCAGGCATATGTATTCTCTTAGATACGCCTGAGTCGGTTTATTCTTCAAATGCCACCCTCAGCTTCACCTTGAGACTCCTCCAGAGTAGAAAGAGTGTTCAGATGCTAGGCAGCCAAGCACCACAAATGTCTCCTGCCACACCTCATATTTTTGTCTACCTAAAAAACTTCCGCTGTACCCTGAAACTCATTCTCATCAGTCAGCCTCTTTTTTTCTCTCCCTCCCTCCCTCATTTGCTCCCCCTCTGTCTCTCCTCTATCTCTTCCTCTCCTCCCCTCTATCTTCCCTTTCAGCGCTCTCTTACCGTTCTTTCCCACTTCCCCTCCCTAGCACCCAGATAGAGTTTGGATGTGTGTGTGTCTCTGCCCAAATCTCATGTTGAACTGTAATCCGCAGTATTGGAGGTGGGGCCTGGTGGGAGGTGATTGGATCATGGGGGTGGGTTTCTTATGAGTGATTTAGCAGTATCCCCTTGGTGCTGTCCTTGCAGTGGTGAGTCAGTCCTCAGGTGATGTGATTGTTTTAAAGTGTGTGGTACCTCCCCCTTCCCTCTCTTGCTCCTTCTCTGACCATATGACATGCCTGCTCCCTCTTCACCTTCCATGATTGTAAGTTTCCTGAGGCTTCCCCAGAATCCGAGCAGATGCCAGTGTCATGCTTCCTGTATAACCCGCAGAACTGCGAGCCCATTAAGCCTCTTTTCTTTATAAATTATGCAATCTCAGATGTTTTCTTTATGGCAATTCAAGAACAGCCCAACACCCTCCACCATATCACTCTTATAAAAAACCTTGATAATCGCATTTTTATTGTAAGTATACATAACATGAGGTTTATCATTACTGCTTTTTTTAAGTGTAGAATTCAGTGACAGTAAGTACATTCACCATGTTCTGTGCCATTAACACTTTCTATGGCAAGCTAATTTCAGTGAAGGCTTTCCTCTGATGAATGGGGTCTGAGGGGACTAGAGGTAATTTTGTAAAAACTAAATGGAAAGTGAGCCGTTATTAGGGAAGGTGCCTGGCCTGAAAAGGCACATTTTCATGCCTTCTTGCAGTGGGCAACATATGCCATTTATAGAATAGAACCCCTTTTATTGCCACTGTGGCTTATCAGCACGTAGCTGTTATTTGTGTTGAAAAGTTGACTGCCCCCAGGTAGAATCCTTTAGTTCAGGTGTCGCCACTTAATTTAGCACTGATGACCCAATCCAGACCTCATTAGTTGCCTCATAAAAAACTCTCCAGTGCAAAGTTAGAAAGTTAAGTAAATTTCTAACAAATGAAATAGAATCCAGTGAAACCCCAGTAAACACTGGAATTGTCTCAATAACTAAAAAATTAATTATTTACTTAATTATTTACTTTGTTTGCTAATGTGTTATCTGTGTCTACATTCTAAACATATTCATCACACTTACACATCATCCAAAAAGAGAACCCTTCTCTGGCCCTCACTTTGTCACAATTCAGTCAGCACTGACTTTGCATAAGACCCCCAACCACCAACGTTCCCAGGCAGGAGAGAAGTTGCCTCCACTGAAAATAACATAACACAGCACCGTTGGTAACAGTCACACAATTGATTCTATTGTTCCTCATCTTCTGTAATTTTAAAAGCTAAGTGACATAGATCCCTGCCATTAATAATGTCCTCATGATTATTACGGTTGTTCACATTTCCTGACCACATTAGGCAACTTATCTGCTTAGGAAGGAGATTTTATAATCTGTCAGTTTTCGTACAAGTATTTTAGACAGAGAAACTGGGCCTCGTGTGAGAGCGGGGAAGACAGTCTTAGAGAACCTGGATTGAGTGCTGTCTAAATAAGGTGAGAGAGAAAGCAAAGAGTTACACAAAAAGCCTAAAAAGTTTTCAACAATTGTGTCTTGGTTGACAAATGAGTTAAAATCAAAGTGGGTGGTCAGCCATATGATCTCCAGCAGCCCTGGAAGGGTGTGAGTTCTCCGCGTGTCATACAGGACCTCTGAATGTACAGAGGTGCTGAGGAGGGAGCCTATGCTGGTGTATGCTTCAGTCTGGAGGGTGGTAACTGACCTGTGGCAATGAGCTGAAGCTGGGCTCTAACCTAAGGATTAAACAGAACCCTTCCCCTGGGAACCACCTGCCTCCTGCCATTGAGAAGCAACAATTAGGCTTCTCCTTGGAGCTCGCTGTTGGATGACAGTGTCATCTCTCAGCCTTCTAGTCCCATGTCTTCCTGTGCTGAGAAACAGCTATAGAATGGAATTGGCAATTTTAGGGAGCCTTGAAATGTGAATCTTTTTTTGTCTTTTTACTATTTTTCATTCACATGGTGAATAGCTGGTAAACAAAATCACAGAGAGCTTAAGTCACAGATGAACTTAATTTCTGGTGCTGGTATCTCTCCAAATTGCTTGTCTTCTCCAGGCTTTCACTCAGAAAGGTACAGAATTACGACTTGATGAGTTACTATGGCAGCCCCTATACATTGTCTTTTAAATGTCCCAGACCTACAGAGCCTAATTTGATTGTAGGGATTTTAATTAATGACTTCTACGTTTTGTATAATACTATGTTTTTAAAGTTAATGAATTGTAAACAGAAAAAGGTAGTTAAATTGGTTTTGATTAAAACATAGCTTATTTAGCAATACTGCTTCAGTTTATGTTGCTCAAACAACGGAACATTATTTCAACCTATTTCAAATCTATACCACTTCGAGACTGGTACTCACTTCTGCAATAGGCTGTGATCCTGGGAACATAGGATGGGAACCTCATTATTAGTAGAATCTAGTAGAGTTGGCCTTGCTACATTGGGGTCTGAGGCTGGCTCTTTCTGGTTGTCTCAGGATGCCATCAGTGATTAGTAAATAATAAATTATACCAAGGAAGAAGCTCATTTGAATGTTTAGTATGCCTTGCAAGGGAAATTGGGGACAATGCATAGAACTCTTCTATTCTCTTTGCACTTGATTTGCAAAAATATTTGCTTATTAAATGAGTTATTACATGGACAGCTGTTAGAACAGTAACCTCTTTGTAACCACTCAGTGAGTTTCACCATCATTATTTGCATTTTTACGATGATTCCCAATACGGAAGGCTTCAGCATCTTGGGCTCCTCAGCGTGCTGGGCTTCCGTGAACCATATCACACTGTTTAGCTTACTCTTGACTACCTCTGCTGTGTGCCCTGGATTCAAGTGTTCCACATGCCCTCTCACCATTACATTGGGATGATTTTAATGAGATTTCTGTTTCAACTAAATGCAGGAAGAAGAATTTCACAGTGTCTTGGGTTGCAATGTTATTTGGTGGTTAAGGTGAATATAACTTAGATTGTGTATATCATTATGAGGGGAATCTTCAGTAACCTACAGAAGCAATAAAGAAGTTGCATCACACTGTCTTGAACTTCTCAAGTTTATTTCTGGTGCTCTCCAGAGCCACTCGCATCTGTTTCAATGCCTTTCACCCAAAAAATGGTCTGGAATGGACATGCACATTATGGATGGTGTAGATGGCATAATAGGAAGGGCTTTTGATTGAAAGATCGGGCGATTCTGAGATGGAAATTAGAGTCTGGGAGAAATAAAAGTTGAAACAACCAACAATAGCAATCCACTTAGCTGTCCTCCTGCAGCATAAATAGGAAGAACCAACTAAACATAGATACCTATGACACCTGTTTTCCTGGGGTATGTCCCGCCATCCCTATCTGCTTGCTGGCTCCTAGCCCCTCCTCCACCCCGATACCTCACAAACAGCCTGGCCTCTTCCCTCAGGAAGCTCCACACCTCCCCTAGAGAAGAGAAGAGTATCCTCATCACTTTCCTCCACCTTGCAATTTGAGTAATGCCTCAGCGCTTCAACCAGTCTGTGGATATTTTCCTCTTCTTGAGTGTGGTAATCTCTGGAGGAAGATAATGATGGGTCCAAAGAATTTGATAAATTGGGGCACCCAATCTCAGACCATTCTCCACTCCTAAGAATGCTGCAGCTGAGGTAAGCCTTAATATTTTTTCTTAGAGTCACTACCCCAGGTTCATCGCAAAGAATATTTATTCCGTCATCATGACTTTGATCTTTTTCTTCTGATAAGACAGGCCGTGCCACCTGACACCCGCCCTGCTGTCTCCTTAGAGAACCACTTAATTGTCAGTGGCTGTTCTCCTTGGTTCCTGTGTGGGATGAGGCTTGCAGTTATGTGCCACTTTTTTCAAGGATTGCTTCGCATAGGGGTGGACGTGGTGTCGGGGAAGGGTGGTGGAAGAATTCAAAAACGGGATAACCAATTCATCTCATCACAGGGCTAGAAAGAACAATAATTCTCCTGGCCTCCAGTTGAAAGTGAGGGGAGGTTTGTGGACTCTGAAGGAGGCAATGGAACACTTTACCCATAAAGGACTGTGTGCACCGCATGACAGGTGCTCAATGAATTTTTCCTCTTGAAATTTAACTACCTTCTTGGTATGTCATTGCTCCTTAGTGCCCCCAGAAAGAGAATAGAAAAAAACAAAAGAGAGGATAATATGATTTTTCACTGACTTTTAAAAGCAATGAGATGTTTATTTTATTAAAGACTTTTGATACATACTAATGGCTTTAAGCATGGGAATGAACATAATGCATTTTAATTTTTCCCTACTCTTATGCTCACCTTCACTTTGGATAGAATGATTTTTCCCAAATTAGGGAACATGAGCTGACAGAGAAAGCTACAAAGGGTCACTTGCTCATGTGTAAAGGCTGGATGCATGAGAAGCCCCCCGTTTTTTTTATAAAATATATTCAATCTGTGGTCTAATGTATGTCTCAGCAGTTAGCAGAAAGTGTCTCTGATTTGGGCCCTAAGAAAGACATCACATAAACCCCAAACTCCACTCTTCTAGGATCTTGCAACCAAAGCTGACTGTTGGTGGCGACATTGTGTACTGCATTGGGTTAGTGCTACATGCAAATTATGTGGACAAGTAAAGAAAGATGACCCCACAGATTTTTACCCACAGCCACAGCTACCTCTGTGTGGGGGGAGGCAATCCTGCCATGCCATCCCCGCAATCTCATCCAAAGACTGATGGAGAGAGTCTGAGACTCAGCCTGCCAGAACTTCCTCTCCAAGCGCTATTCAATGTGGAAACCAGATGAGGCCAGGGACTTAGGCATCAGCTCCCTACCTCAGTGTCACCTTAGAACCAAACAACAAAAGGTGCTGGTAGCTCAACAAAGGGATGGAGTAAGCAGATGGAGCCATTTTATTCCTTAATTAACGTAACAGCTCTAAGCATTCTCTCCCCACCCCCATAATCTTACCAAAAACACTGAGGGTTTCTACCTGTGTTTATTGGCTGTTTGTGCTGTGTATTTCAAATAATTGATAACATGTGATTTTGTTCTTATGTACTGAGCTTGCTTAATGTGCATATTCATTAAGAAAGAATTTTTAAAACCTTTGTCAGATGTTCTGCATCTGAATCATCTTCTCATATTAAACCACAGCCAAGAACTTTTATGTCTTTTATCACATTAATATAAAGATTCATGGAAATGTGGGGGTTTGGTGGTTTAGAATTTCTCTAATTTCTCCAGTTTGTTTACTTTTTAAGGGCAAGCTGTAAACACTGGTGGTAACGATGTGCTGAATGGAATTACATTTCTATATCCACTTCAGAAAGATTAGACTAATCCAGAGGCCAGAAATCAGTGGAATTACAAACTATCCAATTCTTGGTGGGAGTTTTGAAGCAAAGTTTTTAAGAGTAGTTTGTGGCTTAACTTGCAAGTTCTTTCTGTAGTTTACTTCAAGCTATTTGAAATGCAGAAGTACATATGTGTAAGATCATCCTTTATATCATGCATAATATATAAAATGCAGATAACTGTGTAAGGCAGCTCACCAAATGGTACCTGGCATGCAATAGGCATTAAATGAATATGAATAAATAAACTAAAGAAAATGTGCTGTCCCTATTAGGGTCATATCTGATTCCAAGGAAGTGCAAGCGTCTGTGGGAGGTAATACCAAATGTTGCCAAATGTGGCCTGGGGAAACAGGTCACCAAGATGAACAGTATTCTACAATATGTTGAAAATTGCAAAAATATGCTTTATTTATTTGAAAAATTTGTATAAAGCAGATGAAATCAGCCACAGAAGTTTTTCTTGTGTGGATTTTCGCTTTTCCTCTTCAAACTCTAAGTTGTAGAATCAAGCCGCGCCAGTCTCTGTTGGGGGTAGTCAGAGAGGTTACTGACTGGTGTTAAATTTGGTCCCAAGAGCCTCTTCATCATCCTCCTTCGGCTTGAATATCAGGAAGGCAAAAATAAGCTACGTGTAATGTGGGCATCAGGAAGGTGAAAGAGTGGTTTACAATTGCAGACAGCAGTCTCCAGACGTTAAGAGATGAGGGAAGGTGTAGGGATGGTGGATTCCCAAGTAAGAAAAACAATCTCCCCCTGCAAGGAACCATGTAAGGCAATCAAAGGATAATAACCAACATCCATGCAACTCCTGCCAGGTGCCAAACACTGGATGGCCTTACCAGCCTCTTGGAAAAGGAGGAGGTAAGTACTGCTCGTGTCTTCTTCATTTTCCTTTTCGGGGACCCAAGACCCAGAACGATGAAGTAACTTACTTAGGTTACACCATTAGTGAGGGGCAGAGCGCGGTCTCAAACCCAAACTGAGCTACTAATATCTCAGTAAAATACCTTTGTATAAATAAAGAGGTAGCTCCTCAGATCTTATCATGGCTGTGTGGCTCCAGATCTCTTTACCACTGCAAGCACTTCTAAGCATAGCATAGGATTCACCTACAACTAACCGCACCACCTTGAGAAAATCTCAGACCCTTGAAAATCCAGGGCAGCAACTCCGTGGTCCCTGCTCTCCCTGCATGAACCATTTGCATCTCCACACCATGTCCCTTTCTGACCCCTAATGTTTGTCAGCCTCTCACCCCTGCATGCACCAGGGTGCCCCTTCCTTCCTGCACTGCCTTTTTCCTTGTTCTTCAGCTGTCAGATTGACTCCTCTTTAAGACCCATGAAGATTTTCATGGCCGGCCCAGTGCCAGGGATTACAATGCTGTACACATTCATTCACTCAGTCAACAAACATTTGTCAGTATGCTTTCAGCATGAAGTTACAGGAAATCCATCTTAAACTGGATTTAGCAACAATGAAATAGTTGGTTCGCATTCCTGGAAGTCACAGCAGAGGACCAGTGTTTAGGTTGCTTGGTCTGGAAGCTTTAGTTCTATTTTCCACAAATTCTTTTAATAAGTCTTTTTTTTTTTCAATGAATTTGTGACTCTACCCTTTTCTGCATGTTGGCTTCATCCTCACTCTGTAGAAAGATGCAATAAAGAAAGTCAGTTCTGGAAGCAGAAGACAGACCTTTCTCAGGAATCCTTAGCAAGCTTCTCATGGGTCTGATTGAATGGCATGCCTGTCCTGAACCAATCACTAGCAAGCGGGATAAAATTACCCCTGGTGTTATCATTCCCATTCTTGGAGCCAGGGTTGTGGTTGACATATATAAGGGAATTTAATTCTATGTGAATCTGTGAAATAAAATAATTCATAGTTTGTAGCTCATACATGCACAAGTATTTTATTCTTACCAAACGGAAATACTGCACAAAACTAATTCAACTATTTTTGTTTCATTTCTTGATATATGCACATTCTGCTAACACTCTATATTCCTACTCATTGTGAATAAGGAAGGACGTAAAAAAAAAGTAAAAGAACCATGGTTTGCCTTATCTTTCCCTTTCGTCATTTTCAGCATAAGTGTTTGAGTAACACAAAAATGTAAGAAAGGCTATGAAAAGTTCCCTTGATCATTTGTGTTTCTTAGAATGTCACTGCCTTCTTTCTGTGTCCAAGCAAGTTATGATTGGAATGGAAAGTGTAGCCACGCAGGGCTGTCAGTACTGCTACCTACTCAATCGCAGACATGTTGATACAGAACACGATCATCGAATTCCAGTGAAGCCACAGTGCATGGCAGTCCAGCAAGAGTGAAAGCAAGTAGAGGTAAGTTATGGAGGTGACAACTGGGATGGCTAAGATATCAGATGTGCATTTTATGTTTATCTTCTCTGCTCACTGCATGCTGTGTTGTCTCATCAGACTTTACTTCCAAACCAGAAGTTTAAGATAAAATTATTAAGAATTTCAAGATGGTGATAGCAGAGCATTTCCCCAAGCATAGGGCCCTTCTGAGCAAGAGGCCCTGTCACTTGTCCATGAAGCCAGCCCTGGAGGATTAGTTACCTAAACAAAATTAGGGTTCTGTTGGAAAGGAGGGGATGGAGGTTAAATTTCCAGTCAACTTTGTCCTGTATTGGCTTTGACTTCATTTTGTAGATGAGGGATAAGGGGCTCAAAAATGTCTGTCTAGTTGTTGTAAAGCTGATATTCAAACCTAGTTTAGTCTATGAAATAAGTACATGTCTGCTACACCCTTTCTATTCTCATATTGATAAACTGTAACATGGTATATTAGTCTGTTCTGCATTGCTATAAAGAAATACCTGAGAGTGGATAATTTATTTTAAAAAGAGGTTTAATTGGCTCATGGTAAAGCAGGCTGTACAGAAAGCATGATGTTGGCATCTGCTCAGCTTCTGAGGAGGCCTGAGGAAACTTAGAATCATGGTGAAGGTAAAGGGGAAGCCGGCGTGTCACATAGCTGGAGCAGCAAGAGAGAGAAGTGGGGAGGTGCCACACACTTTTAAACTACGCGATCTCACAAGAATTCACTCACTGTCGCAAGGACAACACCAGGGAAGATGGTACTAAGCCATTCATGAGAAAACCACCCCAAGATCCAGTTACCATCCCCAGATCCCACCTGCAACACTGGGGATTACAATTCAACATGAGATTTGGGAGGGGACACAGATCCGAACTATATCACATGGGAATCAGTTTTATGTCTGGATTTGTGTGTTCCGGTGGATTGTCACTCAGTAGAAGTCTATGCTCCTGGATCCCTCACAGAAATCAACTGGAATTCTGTATAAACAAGAACACTTTCCAGTGAATTCTAGGGAGAACCATTTATGTGGGTTTATATATTCAATTTGTTATCACTGCTCCTATTGCTAGGAGGTGTGCATCTAAAGGAAGGATTCCAATATTACATTAAGGGAAGCCAGTAAAAGTCCCTTAAAGGGAAGCCAGATACCAACTGTGTGAATGGCTTAGTCTCATTTTTGAAACATGCTCTCTTTTTAAATGCCTGGGCCTTGAAGCTGGTGATTCCGCTTCCCCTTCTCTGGGCTGGCGATTAACAGGGCACTGCTGTAGGGATATTTCAGAGAATGACACTCAGATATTGGGAATTAAGTGATGAATGAGCAGACATTATTTGGGCAATGCAGTTTTCAGACAGGGGCTGCAAGAGAATATATTTTCGGGTGCTTCTGTTGGTATTTAACTTGGAGACTGTATATACAGTAAATCAGGAAGGCCAGTAATACAGTACATAGGGGGATGTTTTATGTAGGGTTCTGACAAAGTTCAACAGCTGCCCTAGCAGAAGGGGTGTGGATTTATGGTCACACGCTTGCAGGTGGTGACAGCCAATATGTAGCATGGTTCTCTATCTATACCTGGAAGTATTTATTTTTCGGTTCATCCTGAGGTAAAGGAAAAGTGTAAGGCAACTGTGGACCTTTTGACACTGAATATGCAACCTGTAGCTGTTGCATAGCTTTTAAAGGATGGAGCAAGAGCTTAATGTAACACACTCGCTCACAGCTCTTTTTAAGACTCAGTTTCTTGGTGGCAGTATCACCCAGCAAAGGTCGGTTTTTTTTGCCTCCCTGATAGATCTCTCATTTTACCTGTGGGGTCGGGCCAACTTTTCCCATAGGCATGGAAGACGCAAAGGCTGAGCCCACACCACTTTCAATGGCCCGCAGAAAATGTTTCAATTTTAGTTTCTTTTAAAATCAGGAGAAAAATGAATATAATAGTAACAAATATATAGTGGTCGGTCCGGCATAGATTATACTTGTCTTTACACCAATGAAGTCATAAAATATTTTAAATATTTTTTAAATGCAGGAAGAAGCCCAGTAAAACCAAAGTGGCTAAGACCCGTGAAAGCTGTAATGACTCCCTACCATCAAGGGGACACTAGGCTTAAAATCTCACTTTTTCCCATGTCCCCAGGTGGACACCAGAGACTGCCCGTGGCGTTGGGCATTTGATGAGGGTGAGCTGTTTCTGGTCTGGAGCTATCTCCGAAGAACGTCAGTAAGGGATTGGGGCCTGTCTACGAACCAGACTCCCTCAGCCCATCCAGAAAGCACTCCCACAGCCTTGGTTCTATTTTCTCCCTCCCTCACCCCAGAGCTGAGTCACTTTCATGACTCTCTTGAGTATCTCTGCAGCTTAGCGGTTTCCCAGGGCCGCCATAACAAATATCACAAACTGGGTGGCTCACACAACTGTAAGTTATTCTCTCGCAGTCTGGAGGCTAGAAGTTCAACTCGAGGCGTCAGCAGGGCTGGCTCCCTCTGAGGGCCGTGAGGAGGCATCTGTCCCGTGCCCTCCCCTAGCTTCTGGTGGCTTGCTGGCAGTCAGATATCCCTCAGCTTGGAGACGCATCATCTAGATCTTTCATCTTCACAGGAAGCATTCTCTCTGTGAGCACGTCTGTGTCCATTTGCCGTCTTTTATAAGGACACAAGTCATATTGAATTAGAGGCTACTCTACTATGACCTCGTCTTAATCAATTACATCTGTCCTGTTCCCAAATAAGGTCACATTCTGAGGTATGGGGAGATAGGAGTGCAACATCTGAATCTTTGGGGGTCCGGGAGATGTGGGGCAATAACTCCTAACATCAGTTCATGTTGACGCTATGATCTCAGTGTGGGCTTGGAGCGTCAGCCCCTTCTGCCTGACATTCCTAAAAGCAGTGCAGCATGACTAAGGCCACTGCACCTCTCTCAGTTCATTCTTCTCCATCCCAAGGGAGGTGTGCGCCCCCTCACTTCCAGGACTGTAATCAGGGATTCTCGTGTTTAGCGACAGGTAGTGAGTAAGGGGAGAGAGAGGGGGGTCTCCATCACCTTTCGTTATAACCTCAACGCCTGCTCAGCAGGAATTGGGTAAACAGTGGACAGAGGAGTTGAGGTGAAACAGAAGGTCACCAGACGTGGGAACAGAGGAGGAGGTAGCCGACAGGTAGGACCAGAACCAGCCGGCTTTATCTGATTGTCTCAATGTCAATTTCACACTACTCTTTTCATGAGCAGGCTGGAGGATCCAACCCAGGCCAGGGTCAGGAGCATAGATGCTGAGTCTGAAGAGCGGGTGTGGGTGTCGGGAGGGAGGGGGGTTTTCAGAGCTGGCATGGAGCCCAGGACACATGTGGGAAGCACTGAACAGTTCAGCAAAGCAGCTGTAGGCATTAGCCAGTTTACTTAATCAGCAGTGCAAGCCCCAAAGGCTCAAGTCCTCTTTGTACAAAGATCACAATAAACAGGAGTGGGCTCAGTGGGAAGAGAATAGACTTGATAGTTAACCAGACCTGAATTTAAATTCTAATTCTGAGTCTGCTTGGCCTTAGGCAAATCACTTTATCTTTCTGGCCCCAAGTTCCTACATCTATTAAATATAAAATGAGAATAATAATAATACTTACCTTATACGGCTGTTGCCAGGGTTAGATGTACTTACATGAAAGAGAGAGTCCTGGCAGGTGGTAGGTGATGAATAAATGGTAGCCAGTAATGGTGGCAGGAGAATTTTGTACTAATCAAATAGGATCAGTCCCACTATGTTTTTGAAGTTGAAACCAATGCTTAAGTTTCCAGGAGTGGTTCTTTAGTTGTGAGCTTAAAACGTACACACCGGGTCTCAAGTATTGTCCCTGGGTTAAAATTCTTGTAAAATAAGTGCCATTTTTCTCTCTATGGGATACAGATAGAAGAGGTCAGGATGGCACAGGGAAGTTTATTCTTTCCCATTATCAAGGGAGTGGCTGTCCAGTTCTTGTCCTGGCAGTTAGACCTCTGCTCTGCTGTCCTTAAAAGTGTGTAGAGGCCAAGTGCAGTGGCTCACGCCTGTAATCTCAGCACTTTGGGAGTCTGAGGCGGGTGGATCACTTGAGGTCAGGAGTTCGAAAACAGCCTGGCCCACATGGTGAAACTCCATCTCGACGAAAAATACAAAAATCAGCCAGGCATGGTGGTGCATGCCTGTAGTCCTAGCTACTTGGGAGATTGAGGCAGGAGAATCACTTGAACCCGGGAGGTGAAGGTTGCAGTGAGCTGGCATCACACCCCCTGCACTCCAGCTTGGCGACAGAGTAAGATTCTGGCTCAAAAAACAAAAACAAACAAAAAAGAAGTGAGTGGCAAGATAATATAATAATAAACAGTGACGTGGCGCTTACCATGTGCCAAAGCCTCTTCTTTATGTTTATGGATATTATCTTATTTAATCCTTACCATAACCCTATGGAGTGAACATTATCCTCACTCCATAGGGTGAGGTTGTTATTACCGTCTTTTTTAAGCCACTTTTTATGTACAGTATTTACCTTTAAAAAGATCTGTTAGTCAACAAAGCTGAATTATAAAAAATCAATTTCACTCCAGCAAACCTCAGCCCAAGGCTGACAACAAATGACTCAATGAGTAAAATAAAGATAGAACAAAGCAAGGACAATAAGACTTTAAGTGATCATTATTCACCTCATGTTTACAGATGCTAAAGGCTAAGATACAAGAACACAAGTGTCAAGGTCTGGTTCCAGACTACGTGCTCATGGCCACTACACCCTGTTGCCTCATATTCTATATGCCTAGTACACTGTAACCCCACTGAAGTGGTAGTGGTGGTGGTGGGGGGGGGTGTGTGAGAAAGAGAGAGAGAGAGAGAGAGAGAGAGAGAGAGAGAGAGAGAACTGGGGCATCAGGAGGCACCCAGCCCTCACACCTGTCAGCCCAGCCGCTGTGCAGAACATGGGGGTGAGTTGTTTCATTTCAGGTGTTCACTCTGCTTTTTGCAGAACTTGTTGTCCCTTGAAGGATATTAATACAGGAAATGAGTAAAGAGTGGCTTCCAAACAAAATTGAGGCCAGGACAGCTTCCATCTTATGCATTTCAGATAAATAAGCCCTCACAGTAATCAGCTCTGCGGTGCCAGAGCTCTCTCCCTGGAATATGACGTGCCCCAGCACACTGTAAGCACGGCCATGTGACTCACTTCCTGAACTGTGTCGTGGCCATCTGCTCAAATATCTCCCTTCCTTTTCCTGTGTTCTAATGATACAGCAACTCCACGGACAATTATGCAGCCATTAAAAATGGGAGTTTAAATTTTTTAAAGTGAAAATGCGTAACAACGTGGAGAGAATGCCTACAATACAATGTTGAATGAAAGAATTGCACACAAGATGTGCATGCATGTAAAATGTGCGTGCCCAAGAGCAAGGCCTAGAAGGACACAGAAAAGGAAGCTTGTTTCCAAAACTTGGAGGCTTCTTTTTTAAAGTGTCACATTTACTTTTAAAAATAGAAACAAAGCGAGATGCTTCCCTGTGCCCCTTCATTGCCCTCAACTACAAACATCATGCTTAGGTACAGACTCAGTATTTTCGGAGCTGGGAGGATCTCCAAGATTGATAAAAAATAGTTATTAAAATGGCAGATTTTTCTGGATATGGGAAAACTTATCACAAGAGAAGTAATCTCCTTTTCTTATCCTGTTTGAAATGTTTTAATAGTTGGAGAACTTGTGAGGAAGGAGATGAAGAAGGAAGTGGTGATCTTTTCTTTAAAACGTTATCTCACACCAGATACAGAGAATAAATGAGCAGCCTCCAATCCTTTTTAGGCAGCCTCCAGTCCTTTCAAAATATAGACTAAATGAAATACAACTTAAGCAATCTTCCGAGATACATTTTTCAATAAATCTGAAATCTATTCGGTGTTTTTGTAGTTCTTTATTTCCTTCACTCACTTAAAGTCTTACTTGTCCTTGTTGCTTTGTTCTGCTTTTATTTTACTCACTGAGTCATCTGCTGTCAGCTTTGGGCACTTGAGGTTTGCTAGAGTGAAAGAACTTTTTGTAATTCAGCTCTGTTTACTAATACATCTTTTTTAAGGTAGATATTGCACATAAAAAGCGGTTTAAAAAAATAGGCCAAGGCTTTTGTGAAGCTGTACTTCATTTGCTCTGTTGGTCTGGGTCAGCTAAGTTTCCAACACATCTTTAGTACTGATGCATCAAAGGACTTGGAGAAATTAATCAACTGCCTTTTAGAATGAAGCCTTCATTCCATAGGACGTGTGGGCCGTTGACAAGAGCAAATTTTTCCCAATGCAAAATGATATAGAAAGAAAAATGTAAATGAAATGACCTGGAGTAAGTTCAGTATAAGGCTAAGTTTCCTTAAGGGTAAGCTCATGGTTTAGGTTAGAACTCATCAAGTTGTCTTCTGATCCTTGAAAGTGAAATCCAGACATCTTCTTGATGATTCCTGTTACCAAAGTCCCTGGAAGAAGTGCTGTTTCCTGAGCCTCCTTAAAGACTCTGATAACTAAGGAGTTCCCTCGGGCCCCCAGTGCTAATAATATGTGATACTGGAATGAAAAAGCAAGGGAGCAAATGAACTTGCTGAGAAGGACCACAATGAACCATTGTTCCTACATATAAAAACGAATTCCAGAAGATTATGGCCGAGAAGTAGGTCCCAGTGGAAAAGAAGAAGAATTGGAGTTTGGGAATGTGGTGAAATTTCCATTGGCATAGCAGAGAGTAGATCTTGTCACTAGGTGGCATGTGCTGCTGCCAAGGTGAGGCCCTTGGGAGAGTATGGCTAATGGTCTCAGTGTCACCTGGAGGTTTGTTACAAATCCACATAGACCATGAAAGGATTTTTGTCTGTTTGTTCACTTCCATCACCCTAATGCCTTTAACAATGTCTGGTGCACATAATTGCTGGATGAATGAATTTCTTGAGACCAATCCAAAATCATTGAACTAAAATCTCTGGAGGCGGGTCCCAAGAATCTATATTTTAACAGGATCCCCAGTTGGTCCTCAGGCACAGTTTAGTGTGAGAACCATTGCCCTGCTGTACATGGATACTGGCCAGTGTACTACAGTGTTGATTTCCCTGAATGCACCACAAACTCCAGAAACCTAAAAATGAAGGAACAGTCACACCTTGGTTTCTACTACGATGATGATGATGGTTCTCTGGTATTGCATAAAACATTGACATCCAGTATATCCAGGGGTTAGGTTAGGGAGTTACACTTATTCCCATTTCACAGATAGAAAATCTTGGACATACGCAAGGTCAGATAATTAACAAAATAAGAATCAAAACCTACCCCACTAGACAAAGTTTAGGAGATGATGTGCTAAGTCTGAACTGGACAACATGATGTAATTAGCAAAGCGTGAAGGACAGCACTCCACTTGGGTCTATTACTGTTATGGTCAAGGTCATTTTAAAGTGCCAGGGACACTCTCCAGATAAATGATAAGAAGAGGCGCAAAAGAACCCAGAGAGATGGCGTCTTTCAGCCACCTCTGCTACTCTGCCAGTGATCTGAGAACAGAAGACCCTCTCTGGCTAAAAGGAGCAAGTGATGGAGTCAGAAGAGGGTACATGGGAAGGGAAAGTGAGCCAATCCCTGGCACTCAGCAGGAACAATTAACTTGTTTAGTTCTAACTAACTCATGGGTCTACCTTGAATGAAAGTTAGCATTATATTGAACTTACTCTGAATCATTTCATTTACATTTTCCTTTCTGAATCATTTTGAATTGGGAAAAGTTAGCTTTTGTTAATTTTCACTCCTTGAGCAAGAGGTATCGCATGCATTCCCAGCATTATCATTCTCAACACTTCACATAGTATTAGATCACTTTCCTATAATCACTTCATTCTCTTTTATGAGACTTGAGGTTTAATTGGAGGTTCCAATAAGAGACTTTATGTGTTTAATGGATTTTGGTATAATTATCAGAGTCTGAAATGCTAGTCAGAAGGCCAGTTGACTTCTAATGAGGCTCCGCTTGGGAGAAGAGATTTTTTAAAAGATACTACAAGCCTATGTATTGAAGTAGTTATGCAAATATTTAGGGAAAGATGTAATGTGTCTGGTTACTTCTAAATCAAAAGAATGTGTCCTCCAAAGCCTATTGTTAGAATGGGTTAACTGGGGGAAAACATTCAAATTGATGAGTGGTCTGTTCAATTTTTGAGAGGGACTCAGTGAGAATAGTAATGGGACACTTGGACGCTTTCTCCTGTTGGCCACTTCTGGAGGCCTCAGGGATTGGGCTCACCCTCCTTTCCCTGGTAACCCCTGCTGGCCCCTCGGCCTGGGTGTCTCTTCCTCTCGCACGCTCCACGGCAGAATGGAACACAGACTCTCCAGCCTTCCTCACTGCCCCTTCCTTACCATCTCCAAAACATGCACCTGCTCATTCCTTTTTAGTTGTTACTTAAGGAATTTTTCAACTGGACACTGAAAGGAAAACAGGATTAACAAAAAGAACAAGAAATGGGGAAAATAAATATTATGGGAAATCTTATATTTACAGCTATATCAAAGCAATTTCCTTAGGAAATTTTATGGTATATTGCTGGCTAGACGTTTTCTTACTTTCCCAGGGCTCTTGGGAATATTTTAAATATAAGACAAGAACTCTTACCATAGAGATATATTAAACTTAATATATGTAAATACTACACAGTGCATATCTCAAGTATTATGTACTTGGCCTACACATGGAAACTAATTTTTAAGTGGCCTGACCCACAACCGAGGACCCTCTGCCCTTCCCTAGGTGGGAATGTGAGAGATGGATCTTCCCTGCTTCTCCCTCTAGGCCACAAGCTTTTGACCCTGGAACTGCATGGACAGCCCTTGCCTTTCACCAGAGTATAAGGGATGCTAACCACACTTGGTGATCATTGGTTCTCAGATTAGAATGTGCATGGAAGACAACTAAGGCACACAGTAAGAATTTAGATTCTTGGTCACCAATCCTACAAATGGATTCATCAGGTCTGGGAGGGGCTCAAGAACCTGAATCTGCATTTGTGCCAACCTCCTAACTCCCGGGCGATTCTAAGGACCACTCTTGAACACTAGACCCTGCCTAGAGAAGCAGGGTGCCCTGTCCTATCTGCACTGGACACTTGGGAACACAGCTGCTGCCCTGTGAGGCATGACTTAGTCTCTGGGTCACTCCCTGGGGCCCCATTTATTCCATAACTACCTGAGTTCTCTGGGATCAAGCTTTAAGAACTCTTCCCTGAGTATAATCTCTGAAGTGTCCTCTCCATGGGCTGTTGGACATCCTGTATTAATTGGGAACAATTATTAAGCTCCTTTACTTATCCTGGAAGGTCTCTATTGTTTCAATAAGTTGTTTAATTTGTCAGCCACATTGGCTCATAATTTCAGGCTATGGGACTCAGTTTCTTATTAATCTGTTGATCTAATGGTTCTCAAACTTATATGGGCACAAGAATTACTGCAGAGCTTATTAAACAAAGGGTGTCAAGCTCACCCCAGGATTACACAGCCGAAATCTCTGGTGTCTGCGCCAGAGATTTTAGGATTCTGTATTTGACAAACCCTACTGAGGGTTCAGATACCAAACATTGAGAATCATTGCATAACCCAGTTGTTCTCAAATGTCAGGATGTATCAGGTTCACCAAGGGGACTTGTTTGTACAACATTGCTGGGCTCTACCTCTCAAGCATCTAGTCTGGCAGATTTGGTTGGGGTCTGAGGGTTGACATTTCTATCAAGTTCCCAAGTGGCAGGGCCTGCATGTAGAGAACCACTGTCTAAGCTAATATCTGGGCCCAGGTTGCACTTACAGCCATGTGTCACCATCAAACCAAACATGTGGTGGACTTAAAACAGCTTCTTATCAAAACAAACACTTCTACTGAGGCCCACTAAATTCCAGCTTTTAGCCTGGAGGGCCTTTTGTTCTCAGATCACTGGCAGTGTAGTGGAAGTGGATGAAAGATGCCATCTCCCCAGGTTCTTTGTGGTCTCTCCCCATAACTCGCTGGAGAGTGGCCCTGACACTCTAAAATGACCTTGGCCATAACAATAGTAGACCCAAGTGGAGTGCTGTTCCTCACTCTTCACTAATTATATCACATTGTCCAGTTCAGGCTTAGCACATTGGGCAGTTCTTACTCCTACCTTTTGATCATGCACAGACAGTTCCCCAAGACTGAATATGAACCCACCTCAAATTTCATTTCCCCCCACCTCAACAGAACTCCTAAAGGACTATTTGGTAATGTAGGCTTTCCAGGCTGTTTCTGGAAAGATGGAGAAGAGAATATATCAAACACTGCACAGCAGAACTTCATCAAAACCTCCACCTTGGTTGTCTTCTTCTCTGCTGCCCTCCCTGCCTCCCACCAGCTCTTCTCTTGATCTCTTTCCTCCTCTGATTATGTAGAATAATTTAGGTGTCCTCCCCCTTCCAATTTGCATCCACCCACCTGAATCAGTTTAACACCTCCATCTTCCTTCAGCAACTAAGGGATCTTCTTTGGGATCCTTCCTCCTTAGAAATTAGGAGTGGATTGTAAAAATATATCCCTTCCCATCCCCACTCCACCGTGATACCAACTCCAACAGTGGGAGCAAAGAGGTTCTCTTTAGGGGAGAACATCCGCCTCTGGGGAGAATGTGATCGGCCCCTCTGAGATGCCCTCCCTTCTCCCTGCAAAGTGAGACAGGCACAGCTGGGAGACAGAAAGTTCCCTTCGCTGTGGGGCTTATGAGGTTGACATGCATCTAGAGCCTTCCTGTGGGAGAATGCACTTGACCGTGCAATATGGATACCTGGAGCCTTCGGGTCAAGGCAGGGGAGTGAGAGAAAGGTGGTGAGGGGGAGGGTTCACTTAGAGAGGAGTCTTCAAATGTTTTGAGAGGCTTAGAGCCACCCAAAGCTATGTCTCCCTCATCATTCTTGGGTTTGCTCTGCCCCGGTAAATAGACCTTCTCCTCAGCCGCACTCACTGGGGTTCTTAGCATGGCAGTCTGCCCCCCATATTGAGTTAACCTGACAGCCACAAAGGGTTTAGAGCTTCTTTTGAGTCTCTTGCGGCAGCACAGAGTTTCATGACACAGCATGGAATGACTCAGCAAAGTCAAACTAGGGCAGAGAAGACAATTAGAGGGAATTACAACACTTTGAGTAGAATAATGAAAAAAGGGCCTATTAAAGAGCACCCACGAAGTTCAGCTTGCCAAACACGGTAGCGCCATCTGCCGGCTGAGAGCCCTCCTGTATAGGTCCCTCTTCTCCAAGCTGTTCTCCAGGCCCCAGACCATGGCCAGGATCTCTGAGACCGCTAGAGACACTTTTGCCTTTCAAAAGAGGTCATTCTATAAGTCTCTCGTGCCCTAATGGAACTTCTCTCTGTCCTTGAGGAACTTGGATGATCTAAAACACAGAGGAATCTAAAACTATTGAAAGGCATTGAAGGTGTTGAAAGAAAGAAAATACACTAAACCTGGCAGCTAAAATATGCCCTTTGGATGTTTTGCATGTGTCTAAAATTCTTCAAGATACCACAAAATGATCACTAACTACACTATTAATGTCATAATGTAAATGATCATTGTCCTTCTTGTGCCCCGAATTGTTAGAGACCAACAGCTGCAATCCAGCTTCTTGGTGGAAGGTGTAACTGTGGACTTTGGATTACATCCCCTCTATTTCTTCTGCCCTGCGTTTATAGACTTAAGGGATCCTTAAATTTGCTAATGAAGATGGATCCTGGTTTCATGAGATTGACATTGCTGAGTGATTATTTATCAATATATTTAAAGCAGGAATTGCTTCCAGAATCATAAAGGCAGCAGAAATCCAGGCATATATTTGGAATTTGTCTTTAAATTCTAATACCTTTGTCTAAAGACTTTACTGCTGCATCCATTTCTCTACTGGATGGGCGAAATACCTTTTTTCTGGACACTAAGGTTAACTTCTTCTTTTTCATCTCCTGGAAGTGTTAGCCATTTGGACCTTTGTTTAACAGCTTCTGTGAAGCGTCGTGCTCTGACAACTTGCCTGATGGATGGAGCTGTCAGTGTATCCCCAATCCAGAGATGAGGAGGACATTGCCTCACCTACCCGCTCTATAAATCAGATGAATAAAAATTAGGATGAAGCTAGGCCCAGGGGTCCTTTCTCATTTTAGTACTCTTTGTAGATTATAATCTTCAGAATGTGCTTCAGGAAAAAAAAAAAAAGACGTTAATGTTGCTTTGCTCTAAAGTGTTAGCACTGATTTACTCTACAAAATAACTGCTCATGGCCAAGACATTTGGAAAAATTAGTACTCTATGCACAAACCTGCCCTCTGTGACCTTGAATAATAACTTTAGGGGTTGGAGGTCTGATCTGAAGTGCAGAGAGGAAGATATTAGTGGAAATGTCAATACCCAAGGGGGACCAGGCAGAGTGGGCAGGGCAGAGATGAGATGTCAAAGTGAGGCAACGAGAGGCGCTCAGGAGAGGAATCAAGGAGAAAAGAAAGCCTTTCCTCACCCGTCAGAGACAATTATTTCTGTGGTTCCCAGGACGTTTCTTTACAGATCTACGTTTTTTCATGCCAATTTTCCCTGGTAGTCTCTGAACCCCTTGACTTTAGGAACTGAGATTCATTCCTCTCTGTGTCCCCAGGTTCCCAGCCGTAGGTCCCATGGCAGGTGCTCGGTGTAACGTCTATGACTGAATGAATGAGATCAGGTGTTTTAGCAAAATAACTAGGGTAACTCTGGATGAGAAGAGAACCGCCTAGTCTGGCCGAGGTATGTAGAAAAAAATACCCAGGGTATGAATATGTAAAAAGGAATTGTGGGAAGTAAACGGCACCAGTAAGCATGGGATCGCATCCTTCATTCTCAGCTGAGAAAACAGAATTCTAACACCGCGAACACATGACGCTGTGTGATAGATCTCAAGTCCTTCATTGGAGAAGAAATCAGCAGTGAGACTTTTATGTTTTTTAGGTCACCACATGTACCACTTTGCTCTGCTCAAAGTTGACACAGAACTGGTATTCCTTCCCATTTCCCTGACGACCATTGTGTCCCCCTTGGGACTTAGGGTAGTTTTAAATCAACCACGGAGTGGTTTCCAGTTCTGGCCCCACCACGTTCATGGTACTGAAGTTTCGGGGTTTCAGCTTCACCATCTGTAAAATGTAAATGACAACACACTGCCTTGGCTGCTAAGCAGGACAAGAATAAAATGTAAGATATTGTCGGGGGAAGCCTGTAAGGCGTTTGCATGGCACAGGGGTAAAAATAGCCAAGAGGCAGATAAATGTAGTCAATATTTTGTCATTTGCTTTGCCTTAAAATTTTCACTACTCTTCATGAAAATGAAAAGATGTCCTTTTGCAGGGTGACAGCTGCTGCTGGTTGCAGGAAGCTGCTGTCTGCTACTGATAAACAAATGACAAGTTCCCCTGAATGGGCCCATATATTGCCGGAAGCAGATTTATGATTAAATTTTTGCTGGCCTTTTTTTTTTTTCTTGACCAATGAAAAAGATTTGGCTGGAGTGAGTCTATTTGCCTCTTGATCAAATCCTTTGGTGTTTTGAAAACTTTCCAAGTGAGAAAATGAACCCTTCTACCCAGCTTGAGTCAGATGCTCAAAACACAAGATAAAAATAGCTGCTTGGGAAGCTGTCACACTGCTCTGCTCTGCCCCCAGGATGGTTAACCCATCACAGGGCCTTCGGCGCAGTGAGCAAGCTCCCCCGGCTTCTGTTAGAGGTGGTCCTTCTCGCTTTTCATTTAAAATGTCCTTGTTATGACCCATGTGAAGTCGCTTGTGATTATGAACAGGAACCTTGAGGGCGATCCAAGGGTCAAAGAGCTCTTTCCAAACCGTCTGCACTGAGGGGCTTTCCCCATGGAAGGGATCAGTTTTTGGACTTAACTCTCCCTATTTCTAATAGAAGTTTATGGTTTTACTTCTCTCTCCTAGAGAAGATTTAATAAATCTGATTAATCAATATGTCAATTTTAATAAGAAAAATGACATGGTTGATATTAAAAGCTACCAGTCAATGAAGATATTTCAGGCACCTTTATGCATATGTAAGCATCATTCCATCTAGTCTTCATACAGGATTCATGAAATAGATGCCATTGGTAGTCTCTCCGTTTCACAGATGGGGGAGGTGAGGTTCAGGGAGACTGTGTGACTTGCCCAAAAACTCATAGCTCAAAAATGGCAGGCAAGAATTTAAACTCAGAACTGTGTGCCCAGTGTGGGAGCACTTAGCCAGTGTGTCTGGCCAAGCGAGTGATGCTGGGCATGGCCTCCTCTGGCTCACCAGCACTGCAATTCCAGATCCCAGACTCCCTTCAGGTCTGTTTCTTTTTCTTTTCTTTTCTTTTTTTTTGAGACAGGGTCTCACTCTGTTGCCCAGGCTGGAGTGCAGTGGCACAATCTCAGCTCACTGCAACCTCTGCCTCCTGGGTTCAAGTAATTCTCCCACCCCAGCCTTCCAAGTAGCTGGGATTATTGGCACGTGCCACCATGCCCGGCTAATTTTTGTATTTTGAGTAGAGATGGGATTTTGCTATGTTGGCCAGGCTGATCTCAAATTCCTGACCTCAAGTGATCCATCCGCCTGGGTCGCCCTCAGTGCTGGGGTTACAGGCGTGAGCCGCTGGGCCTGGCCCAGGTCTGGATTTCAGACAGATGATCCAAAGCTGGGGCTTGAATGAATGCCAAGGCCTTAACTGTAGGTTGCAATAAGTAAGAGGTTCAGGTAGCCAACAGTCTAGCACTCAGTGGCAAGACTCATTACTGCCTTGAGAAATAACAGTCATTAAGACAAATGTAAGCCTGGGAGTCAGCATTGCTGGGTCGGCATTAATCTTGTTTGTTTGGAAATTTGTAATGCATTTTGGATACACATACAACATCTCAGGGGCCTAACTTTTTCTTCTTGAAACTGAGAATTGGGGGTAAATGAGGATTAATCATGTAACTCGGTGGTCAGGAAATTTACAATCCAGTAAAGGAATTAAAGCGCCTGAATCTTGTTATGGGCCACAGGGTCATAATGAACTGGGAATCAGGGTTATTTTTCTCAGATATCTCCCAGTCTTCTCTCTGCAGTACTTGTTTAAAGTTTCTGAAAAGCAGGTGACAGTGAAACTAAAAGGACAATTCTTCTTCTAGGGGTGTTCAGAAAGGCAAGGAACCTTTTACAAGTCAGGCCATCTAAGGTTGAAGGCATGAGCGGCTTCACTTGGATGCAGGTGAATGGGTGTATATGTGAAGGGGGCCTTTCCCCCAGTTAGAGAAACAAGAGGTCAAATGAACAGGAACTGGTAACTGAGGCTTCCATTGGGAAAGCAGCAATAGTGCCATTATCAGCTCTTGGGGAGTCACTGTTTCTTCTTCTTCTTCTTTTTTTTTTTTGAAACATACACCTAGATTTTAATCTTTCAGCTTTTTCAGATAAAATACCTGAGTTGATTAAAAGTCCCTAAAAGAATCTCCTCACACTGCTACTTCCTGAAAGGTATTCCCCAGCCTGTGTTTTATAGATCACTAAAAAGCACTGAACCTGCCACTGCAGGGCTGGCGGGGACCCCCTTGTCCTGTGCAGCCATCAGACTTAATTGCAGGAAACCTAAATGGTGTTAAGCATGCAAGCTGAGTGCAAAAATTTATTTTAAAAGAAGAAAGCCGTTGACATCCCTTCAGGGTCCTAGGAATAAAAACTCACATCATTGGGTTCATCTCAACTGACTTATTTAAATTTTAAAATAAAAATTTAAAAAACATGTGTTTATCTGGTTAGTATAGAAGTAATAGCAGTACAAAATAAATTCACAAGGCACTGAAGTTTACAATATGAAAAACAAGGCTTCCTCCACCTTGTTCTATCCCTAGGCCCGCTAGTACTGCTGCCCAGGGCAGTCACTTAAAGATTCGATCTTTATCTCACCTCTGCCCATCCCTGACTCCCTCTTTAATATTCTAGATTCTGGTTCTTCAAGTGGTTTCCTCCATGTCTGCAAATATTAAGTGTATGCTGCTGATATGGTTTGGCTCTGTGTCCCCACCCAAATCTCATCTGGAATTGTAATACCCACATGTTGAGGAACAGACCTGTAATCCCCTTGTGTCAAGGGAGAGAGGTGATTGGATCATGGAGGCTGTTTTCCCCATGCTGTTCTTTTGAGAGTAAGTGAGTTCTCACGAGATCTGACGGTTTTATAAGCGTCTGGGATTTCTCCCGCTTGCCCTTTCCGCTCCTGATACCTCGTGAAGAAGGTCCTTGCTTCCCCTTCGCCTTCCCCCATGATTGTAAGTTTCCTGAGGCATTTCCAGCCATGTGGAACTGTGAGTCAACTAAACCTCTTTCCTAAATTACAGTTTTGGGTATTTCTTTATAGCATTGTGAAAACAGACTAATACAGCTGCTGACTCTTCCTCCTATGACAGATGAGTTCTTAGTTCACTTACACTATTCCCTTTCTCCCAACAGTTACATTGCTCTTGTAAAGTCCTCTCTAGGTTACTTTTTTCACTGCAAATAGTATGACTAAACCTCTTATTTTTAATTCTATTAGTGATTGGTAAATTGTCCTGACTCCTCGCTGTATAATATAGAGTGCAGTTGCAGTATGTGTGCCCTTAGCTCATACATATTAGCTAACTTCGCTTGGCTGTAAAAAAGAGGAAAGTGGGTATGAGGAAGGAGGGAGAGAGAAAGCGGGGCAGGAGGAAGGCAGGCTAGGGGGGTGTGGGGGAGGCAGAACTCTAGTGTGAATGATGATTTCACCTGCATCTGCATTTTGCCCAATAAGTGAGCTGGAATGGGAAGTATCATCAGTTGCTCATTTTATCTCATTCACCACCACCACCCTGCCTCATATTTGTATCTCCCTCAGATTAGCACAGGCTGACCATGCCTAATCTGAAAATCCAAAATCCAAAATGCTTCAAATTCCTGAACATTTTGGAAATGCTTATTAGTAACATAAATTTCGAATCGGAGATGATGGTGATGCTGAATACCAGATTTTCCACATGGGTGGCTGAGATAGTGACACCTTTGCTTTCTAACGGTTCAATGTACACAAACGTTGTTTCATGCACGAAATTAAAAATATTACATAAAATTAATTTTAAGCTATGTGTATAGGGACGTGTGTGTGTGTGTGTGTGTGTGTGTGTGTGTAGACTTGGGTCCATTTCCAAGATGTCATTATGTATAATATATGCAAATATTCCAAATTCCAAAAAATAAAAAAATCTGAAACACAAGTGTTGTCAAGCTTTTTGGATAAAGGACCCTCAACCTCTATCACCTGAGAACTTACACAAATTCTTGGGCCCCACCCCAGACCCACTGAACGAGAAACTCTTGGGTGAAACCAGCAATCTGATTTAATAAGCCTTCCAGGTGATTCTGACACAAGCTTAAGTCTGAGAACAACTGTTCTGAATTGAGTGTAATTCTCTAATGTTTTAAGAAATGTTATTTTTTGTACAATGTAACCCCTAAACCCAAGCGATTATGTCCACTGATTACTGATTTCATTTGGTAGGGAGGAAATAGTAATCTTGGTAACACTGATATTTTGTTCTGAAGCCTAGTTGTCTTTCATACTTTCTCCACAGATTCTTTTTAAAAAAATGAAAAGGACTTAAAAGTATTTACAGTTTATGTTGTATAATTTTTTCCTTCAGAGCCAAGAATAAATGATTACATTTTTTTGTCCCTGACTCCAAAGTCATGACTTTAAAAGGAAAGTGATAAAATTGATTTTTCTTTCTTACAGTCCACCAGTTGGTCACCATCCATCATGTCATAGTAACCTTTGCTTCATAATTGAACCACATCTTTCTTATAGGTGGCTATTGCCTTGTTGGGAGTTTCCAACTGCCTTCTTTTTTAGTTGCTGGAAAAAGAATCATATTTACTCATGATTATATTTCTATTATCTTCCAGCTTCTTCTTTGGGCTCTCTCTTGCTTGGAATCAATGTTATTTTTTCTGAAGCCCACTGACTTCCAGGTTACTTTCATTTGGGCCATGATTTTTATCACCTTTAATGTATCCTAAAAGCTTTAAATACTTTCTTTCCTTTTTCTTTTTCCCTATCATCCCTATTTGTCCATTCTGTGCCCTTTTCACAGTCTAAGGGACTTTCAATTTCTTTTTAATCATATATAGTTCATGGAATCCCTTCTTCCCCTACCCCAGTCTTCTCCCTCTAGAACCACCTGTTCTGGCTGCTCTCCAAAGCCACCTGTCCAGCTCTTACCCCAGGACTTCTCTGTGCTACTTTCCTGAATTGAAGCCACTGTTTTCTGGATCTTCTATCTACCTTTTTCTTGCTTTACATCCTTGTGTACTGGAGCATATCCTTAAGTAACTCCCTAAAAAATGGTGATACAAGAGAGGTATAGGAGGGTAAGTTTTCTGCATCTTTACATGTTCAGAAATGTCTTTGTTCTGTCCTCATGGTGAATTAAGAGTTTTACTATGTATAGCATTGTAGATTATAAGCAAAATAAATTTATCTCAGACTTCTGAAGGAATTGCTCCGTTGTCTATTAGCATTTAATATTGCTGAAACTTACTTTTTCCATATTCTCTCCCACTACCCTTTAAGTTTAGGGTCTAGGCCAGGCATGGTGGCTCAAGCCTGTAATCCCAACACTTAGGTTGGGAGTTCAAGGCCAGCCTGGCCAATTTGGTGACACCCTATCTCTACTAAAAATACAAAAAATTAGCTGGGCATGGTGGCACATGCATTTAGTCCTAGCTATTTGGGAGGCTAAGGTGGGAGAATTGCTTTAACCTAAAGATTGAGGTTGCAGTGAGACAAGAGGGTGCCACTGCACTCTACCCTGGGTAACAGAATGAGACTCTGTCTTAAAAAAAAAAAAAATTTAGGGTCTAGTCGCTCTCTTTCATGTTTTAAAATACTGCAATGATGTATTTAGGTGATCTCCCTCCTTCTCCCTGCCTTGAGGCTTTTTGGAAGAATCTATTTCCTTCCTGTTACCAGCTTTGAATAGACTCTTTTGTTGTTGAAGGTTTTGATCTCTTTGTTAGTTTCCTATTGCTGCTATAACAACCCCAAATTTAATGGCTTAAGATAACACACATTTATTATCCTGTTTTTCTGGAAGTCAAGTCCAAAATGAGTCAGCAGGGCTCCATGTCTTCTTGAGGCTTTTTGGAAGAATCCGTTTCCTTGCTGTTTCCAGCTTCTAGAGGCTGCCTGCATTTCTTAGCTTGTGGTCCTTTCCTCCACCTTCAAAGCCAGCAGCATAGCTTCTTCAAGTCTCTCTCTCTTTCTGACTCTGTTATCACAGTGTCTTTTCTCTCTGACCTTTCTACGTCCTTCTTATACAGACTCTTGTGGTTGGAATACCTGGATAATCCAGGATAATATCCCCATCTCAAAATCCCTGCTTAATCTTTGAAGTCCCTTTACCATGTAAGGTAAATTCCAGGGGTAAGGATGTGAACTTTTTTGGGGAGCCATTGTTCTGTCTAGTACAGTCTATCCTTGGCCCCCCAAATTCATATCCAACCCACATGCAAAATACATACATCCCATCCTAATATCTTCAAAAGTCTCAACTCATTGCAGTATCAACTCACAGTCTAAAATCAAGTCTCATCAACTTAAAAACCCCTCAATCTCATCATCTAAGTCATCTAAATCAGATATGAGTGAGACTCTGAGCGTGACCCTTCTTGTGGCAAAATTCTTCTCCATCTGTGAACCTGTAAAACTGAAGGAACAAGTTACCTGTTTCCAAAATTCAGTAGTGGGAAAAGGATAGAATAGCAGTTACAGACATTCTCATTCGAAAAGGGAGAAAGGGGAAGGAAGAAATTACTGGTCCAAGCAATTTCAGAATCCAACAGGGCAAACTCCGTTAGGTTTCAAGGCCTGCCCATAATCCTATGGGGCTCCAGGCTCCACTTTCTGGACTCTGCTCCACCCTCTGAGTCATTCTTTCTTTTTCATAGAAGTGTAGTAGAGTTTGCAGCTGCGTAGTTTAATCAGCCTGTTCCCTGCCTGTAGAATGCTGAGTCTGACAACCCTCTTGCATTTGATCCTCTCTCTGGCCCTTTCAGTATAGTCTGGCACTGTTTCTCTTAGTATAAAATTCTCAAAAACCTTCAACTCTGGGAATTTTCTTTTGCCTTAGTTTTTAAAATAATTATCACTCCTCATTTTTTCTGTTATGTCATCCTTAAACTCTCATTAATAGTGGTGAAGTTCCTGGATTAACATCATGTTTTTCTATGTTTTCCCTCATATTTTACATTTCTTTGTATACTTCCTGTTTTCTGGGTGATATCCTTCCAAACTTTCTAATACACTGTTTTATTTTAGTAATGATATTCTTAATTTCTAAGGATATTTCTTACTCTATTATTGCTCCTTTTTTTTAATAGCAGCATGTTCTTGTTTTATGAAGGCAAAACTCTCTCAACACTAAGAAGCATAATAACTCAAATTTTCAAACTTTTTTCTGTATCTGATAGTATCTCTGTTTTCTTCAGAATAAATGCTCTGCCTTTTACAGATCTTAATATTTCCTGTTATCTGTGCTCTTGGTTTTCCTCAAATGTCTAATAATCTTTGTTGACTGTTCACATTTACGTGTGAAGGGCCATGTTAGGATATAGGGATCTTCTCTTTATCTCTTCTCTGGCTTCTCATGTGAGTCACTGGGCTGACTCTGGCTTCCACGAAAGTGAAGAGATTGTGTCAATGTATGACCTCCTTTTAGGGGGCATAGGAAGAGAACATGTCCACGATTGCCAAGATAAAGCATATTTACTCTTGTGTTAGTGCTGTGGGAAGATCCTTGCTGTACTTCCCTCTAGGTAGAGCCTCTTTTCCTTTCTCTCTCTGGAGTTCCCTCAAGATCTGCTCTGCTCCTTGCCATGATCCCTTTCCAAGCAGAACTCTATTTACTATTCCTTCCTGCAGGTCTCTATTTTGGCCAGGTAGAGAGGAGGAGGACAGATGCCAAGAAGTAGAAAGAACATTCCCTGACTTGGCTGTCCTAGCTCGGAGCCTGCCAGGAGAATAACTTTCTTTGCTGCCAAGCCTTCTTTCTGTAGATACTCCAGATTTCTTTTCAGCAGCTCCAGTTTATCTATTCACCCAATTCCTATTTTCTTTCTCCTCAGGAAATTGATCAAAAATCTGAGCTGCTAATGGCATGTGTCTTAGTTTGTGTAGGCTGCTGTAACAGAATACCACAGACTAGGTAATTTGTAAACAGAAGTTTACTTCTCACGGTTCTGAATCCTGAGAAGTCCAAGATCAAGGCACAAGCAGATTCAATGTGTGGTGAATAGATGTTCATCGGAGATGCTGTCTTCCCATGGTGGGAGAAGGCAGAAGGAGTGAACAGCACCCTCATACATGTATTATAAGGTCACCAATCCCATTCATGAGGGGGTCTGTCCTCATGACTTAATCACCTCCTAAAGGCCTCAACTCTTAATGCTATCACATTGGGGATTAAGTCTCAACATATGAATTTTGGGAAGACACACTGAGACCATGGCAGCACTCTTACTATTTTCAATAGTACCATAGCTTTGCCATTAAATTTTGCTACTCTTTAATAGAATTTTGTCCAAGAAAGCAGTAAATCTATATGTCCAATTTCCCATCTTGAAATGGAAGATATCACCTAAACTCTTAATGATCTTGGGGCTTTTAAAACCTTAGGTTCGGGGGAGCATAGCTACACTCTGACTTCAGAATCTTAGAAATAATTTCTACTTGACACCTGACTATACGTAACTACTTATCAGAATGGGACCTTACTTATCAGGATAGGACCTTTCAACCTGCTTCCATTGGAGTAAGTGTTATTTTCTCCCCTCCCTCCCTCCCTCCCTCCCTCTCTTTCTTTCTTTCTATTTTTTGAGACAGGGTCTTACTCCATCACTCAGGCTAAAGTGCAATGGCATGATCATCATAGTTCACTGCTGCAGCCTGGATTCCTGTGCTCAGGTGATTTACCCATCTCTGTCTCCCAAGTAGCTGGGGCTACAGGTGTGTATTATCATGCCCAGCTAATTTTTTATTTCTTGGAGAGACAGGATTTCACCATATTATCCAGGTTGGTCTCAAATTCTTGCATTCAAGCAATCCACCTACCTTGGCCACCCAAAGTGCTAGGATTAGAGGTATGAGCTGTCATGCCCAGCCTTCTCCCTTTTCTTTTCTGCTTTAGGCCAATGGAAGGTAAATACTTCCCCTTTCCCTGGGAATGTCTGGAGATGAAGCCCTCTTTGCCCTTGACAAAAAAAATAATAATAATAATTGTTTGTTTGCTTAACTGCTAAGAATTTATAGGAGATACATTTTGCCAGGTCACGGTATGTTGAGGGATAAAGATGGGATAAAACTTGGAATTGAGAAAAGCCTGGGGCAGATTGGGAGCAAAAGGAAAATGAGATGGCCTTGATACAGAGCCTTTGACATATAGGAATTGATGTTGAAAAAGTTGCTCTAGAAGGGAGAACTGCGTGATTAAGTTGCATTCAATGCACAAGGGATGCCACAGTTTCAGTAATATAACAACTATATAAATTACCATATAAATATGGAGTGCTTACTATATTCCAGACACGGTGCTAAGTCTTTTACCCAAATAATCTCATATAATCCTTACAGCAAGTCAATGAGGTAGGTATCACATGTGATATTGTCTGTTGCCATGTTGTATTCAGTCACATTCCTTTCCATGCACATTCCTACCTTGCTGGCGTTGAAAATCTATTATAAAAACTAGATTCCCTGAAAGCTAGGTTTCTGGATGTTACCTGTGAGAGACAATGATTTGGAAGAAGGCTAGGTTTCTGGATGCTACCTGTGAGAGGCAATGATATCTCCCAAGCAAGATTTGGAAGATAAAAGTGAGGTCATGGCTACATCCTTGCTAGCAAGTAAGGACGGAGGAATGTGAATATTTGCTGCGAAGAACTCCACAATACAGCGTTAATCACCAGCTTTGTGGGAAGAAGAGGCAGCTGTGGCTGCAGCAACAGCAGCTTCATGGCCTATAGAATTCAGTAACGATGATATGCCGTTGAAGTATATGGTCTATGGGTGGCTCCCCTGACTTGCACTACTCTAGTCTTTCCAACAGTTTTTAAAAAACCACTTCCCTGTGTTAAATCCCTTTCTGCTTAAAATACCTAGAATGCTTTTTTAGCCTTAAATGTATGTGCACTATGACCACCACCACTTTGTAAATGATGCAAATAAGGCTCAAAGAGACCAAGTACCATGCCAAAAATGAACCAGCTACTTAGTGGTGGAGCTGGATTTGAATCTAGGTTTATTAGATTTTAGGTCCAGTGCACTTAACCACTATGCTTTATTGTCTCTTGCTATCCGTCTAAAGTTGGCTCATGCTAATGTAGACTGGTTAGTCTTTAATATACAAGGGTGGTTGTAAGACTGGTCCACCAGCTTCACCTTTGTTTTTAGGATGAGTGGGTCAGGACTATGGCCTATGGGTTCCACTGGGGTCAAACTCTTGCCTTGAGCTCACGAGCCAAGGTACTCTGAATGAGATAACACAAATCCCTCAAACAATTCTACGAGCTCTAATTTTCTGTGAATTTTTAAAGCAAATTCAGTTAACTTTGTGTGACGTGTATAGAATAGGTAAGTGGGAACCTGCCAATTATTTTCAAAATGAAAATAATGAGAATATTCCTGATCCTGAAAACAGAAAACTTTACTATTTCATACTCCTATAACCCACTACCACTGTTACTTTATTAAAATGTGAATAAAAGCAGAGTATCTCAGAAGCAAACCAATGATGCAGAAGATATATTTTGAGAATTTTTGTTTTTCCATCTCAGGAACAGTTTGTTGTCATAAAGATATATGTCATTTTAAGAGAAAGAACTTCTGAATAGTGGCAATTATACATTTATTTGGCCCAAATAATAATAGCAGCTAGGTTATTCAGCATAATTAAAAGGAATTTTGGTCTCATCAAATCAGCTCAGCTTCCTCCTGTGATTTTCCAGTTTCGTGGAGAGGAGAGAGTGCTGTGAGGGTGTGCTAATGGACATTTCATTTTACATGAAAATATTTTGTTCCCGCAATAATGCTCTCATGATGCTCTGTGCATTTGGGCTGCTGGATCCTCAGAAAAGCCTAGGATTACCTGGCTTGTGCTTTTAAGCCGTGCATCCATGGCTCTATGCACACACTGAAATCACAGACATTCCACTTCCAATTGCAAGGAGCAAGGTAAGCCCATTGTAATTGAGAAGAGCACTAAACTCTGATACTACAGGAATCACCAGTGGGAATTATGGAAAGGACCTGAAGAGTTCTTGTTGTTATCTCCAAGCACTTACTATTTATCTAGCATGAATAAGCTGAGGACACTCAAGATCTAAATGAAAGGGGTTGGGGCTGGGGACATTATATGGTGTCATACTAGGGACATGTGTTGATTCATGCAAAAAGGAAGGGACAGATTGAGGGGGTGAGGTTCATGCAGGCGAGAGGGCTAGAATAATACACTTCAACCAGGTGCTTCATAAAAATCACAGTCCTACCCCAACTGTATCCAAGTATTATTCTAATTGGGCTGAAAAAAAATCCTCTTTAATCAGAAAATCATTTGTGAGTATTAAATGCTCATAGTACGGCCAGGCATTTGTATAAGAAGGAACCGTAAATATAGTCTTTGTAAACTTCGATTTTCCAGGGGTCCCGTATGTACAGTAAATGTATTCAAATAGGATCTGAGGGGGACATTAAATTCGTCATTTTTGCCTTAAAAGGGTAATTTGTAATTAGAGTTTGGGGCCTCAGCATAATGATGGTACAGAGGTTCATTGTGAATTTAAGAAAAGCAAGATTTAGTTTTTCATGGCATTAAGTTTTATTTTCCCTAAAAGGAGTTAATGGAAGCCTCCACTCAAGTACACTCCAAGGATACTTTTTTCTCTCATATTTCTGAGCAATCATTTTCTTAGCAGCCTCATTCACTTATGTGAATCATAGCTGAGAACCTGAAAGGCAACAGAAAACACCTCTTAGCAGCAAAATACTGTTCACAAAGCCCAGGTACTAAAGGTCATGCACTTTACCTACAAAAGAATCTTTTGGTCCTAGCAGAGCCTCTTGACTCTTACTTTGCCCACAAATCAGTGAGCTTGATTATCTGGTAATAAAACAGCTTGGGAGCAGCAATTAGAAGGGATGACCAAGTAGCTACTGCAGAGGCAAGCTGAAACACATGAGTAGAAAGAAAAACTGTCAAATGTAGAAGTAAGAATTCATATAATTTTTGTGTACCACAATGCATTCTACTTTTTAAATAAACTGATTTAGGGAGTGTAAGTAAAATTTTGTTACATGGATATATTACATAGGGGTGTTTATTCTACTTTTAATTTTCTAACTGTTTACAAATGTAAAAGCCATTCTGAAGCTCATGAGCCATGCAGAATCAGGCAGTAGCTGGTTGTGGCTTGCAGAGAGGCAGGCCCTCTTTTGCTAACCACTTGTCTACAGCAGAAAATATTGGCAATGAATCGTGTATTTGTAGCATATACAAATTTTTTAATTCTTGATAAATGAATTGTGGTATATCCATAAGATGAAATACTGCTGAACAATAGGAAAAATAAGCTATTGATTTCATGCAACAACAGCAAAAAAAGATTCAAAGAACACAGCGGAGATCATTTCATGGATTGGAAAATAGTCAACAACTTAAATACCTTGAATGAACTCCAAAGGCATATATTATACCCTTGTACTATCATGTTTATAATGACAAGCCTCAGGTCAAGGAAGTGTTTGGTATTCTTCTTTTAAGATGCAGGGAGGAGTGAAACAAGGTTACCCTCCAGAAAAGCAAAAACGAAAACTGATCATTGAAAAGGTCAAATTTTGACTTATTTGGGATTCCTCATGCATCCAGATGGATCTATTTCCCATGAGTGTCCAATAGTCAATGTTTTACTCTCTAAGATTTTACCTGGAGGAGAGAAAAAGTAAAAGGATTGTTATTCATGGCTACAAGGTATATATGTATACAAATAGTAACAAATTTTTTCCATGTCCATATGTGCATATAGAAACATATAACGTTATCATATTGTTTAAAGTGAGTACGTGAGTATGCGTAAGTTACCATGCCAAAGCTTTCTGCAATCAGAAGGTTTTTAAAAAGTGCATGAAAGTTTAAGAATGACATACTGACGTCTGATTAGACTTTTAGTTTTGCCATTGGTTGATGTTTTAGGCTGTTTGTCATAGCTTCCTCCTATTCATTAGAAAAATTGTGTTTTCCTCACATTCTATATCTAAGTTTCTTTAACTGTTCTAGACACAAGGTTTAGAAAATAAAGTGGATAGTTTCTGAAGCTTATCTTAGCAATGAATATCCTAGACTTAAGGATCTGGGACTAAGATGTAGAGCAATTGTTATAATAATAATAATGAATATTTAACAACTTGGCCACTTACAAAGCACTTTCACCCACGTGTTTCTTTTGGTTGGTATGGTCTTGATTTTTTTAAATATTAAAGGTAACTCTTCCTTTTTAAATGCCATTTATTTATTGAATACTGGCATATTTATTCTGTGGTGTAATCTCACAATCTCTATTTGTCTGAGTCCACATGATGTCATTTAACATATTCCTTTATCCCCCATAAGTCTGTAAACTAATATTTGCATCTGAAGACTTGATTAGATTCAGATTTAATTTTTTAAAAGGTTACCTCATGGCGGGGCTTTCAAATTTCCATTGAATCCCTTCAGAAGGCTCATATTATCAGGCTGTCTTCCCATTAATTCCTCTAAGATGGATTAGTCAAATCAGGTTGTCAACCTGATCCATCCTTTATAAAATTCCCCATCAAAATTTTACCTAATGCTTTGAGCAGTCCCTGATCATTGCCTAGAATAGACCTCTTGTTTCATTGGGTGTTCCAAAGTGGTAATTTTCTAATTCCACTATTCTTTATGCATTTATTAGCTAGAATTCCATAAGAAGGACTTGACCTTGTCAAGTAGACACCCTGAAATACATTCAATATGGGAAAGACAGGATAAATGTCTAGCCCGTGGTTTTAACCACTGTGCTATCCTAGAAGGATAATGCTTTCCCACAAGTATGATCTGGTAGGGTGAGCCTGGCATCACAAGGCTCTAGCTAGTGAAGGTCCTCATCCTTAGGTCTCAGGAGACTGTGCAGATTGAAGCAGGATTTCTGTTGGCAGATGGAAAGAGGAGATGGGGCCAAGCTCTAGGGAGAGAAGTCTGGCAAAGGTTCTGCCCCAGCCTATGAGGCTGACACAGGCACAGAACTGGAGTGTGATGGGGGAATAGAACAGAGGCCCTGGAATAGGGACGAGGCACACTGGGTAACATTGAAAGCGGGAGGGGTACGAACATAAAAATGAGAGGGTCTAGGATCTCCACCCAAGCAACAGTAAGCTGAGCCAAAGTGTAGCTGGGCTCCGTAAAGGGGACAGGGAATGAATACTAGACAGTGTGGGACTGAGCCCTGGAGGGAGTGTTCTGAAAAGTGTTGGTGAAGGGCTGGGTTTGTATGACTGAAGAACCGTCCCACCTGGGTCTGAAGGGGCTATGCCTTAGCTGTTTTGATTCCAGCCACCTCCGCATGAACCCTAACTGGAAACTCCACCTCTGTGACAGAACAAAAAGGACCTGATTTCTGAAGGGACACAGCTGGAGGAAATAGAGCCAATACTAACTTTATATGGTCAATGTATTCATCACTGGTCCAAACCGGTACCTAGGCAGTGAATCTGCCACCCTGATTTTGCTCATGTATGACGCTACTCCTAGCGCAATCACATAAATGCCCCCGAAACGTCGAGTTGGACTATTTCTGGTTCTAGAGCTGTGCTATCTAGGCCGGAACAGCTAAGAGATGTAAATGCACACTCTCCAGGGCCTCTGCCCATCCTCTCAGCACCTGACCCCTCTCACTTGGGACTCCAGAGGCCCATCCCTGCTATTATATTCAGGAATTGACTGTCAAAACCAAACCACCCTGACCGATTGAATTAAAATTTCTTGTCTTCCTGCTGCATTACTTACAAGAGAACCAAGAACTATTTTTAGACTTAAAAATAGCAGTTTGCTGGTGCTCGCCATCCAATTTGTAACAGATTTCCAGAGATTAACACTTGCTAGGTTTTTGGCCACGTTTAATCACAAAAGTAATTCTCCATTCCATCAATACACTCAGCTCGAGGGATAAAAATAGCACTGCAATCTGGTTGGGTGCGTCTCGGCCATGGGGCTCTGCTTCCCTAGTTGCTGTTTTAATGTTGTTATGGAATTTCTGACCCACTTTGGGGACATGTGTGTGCAAGGCAGCTCATGACAGTGGCATGGTGTGTGATGTGCTGTTAGGTTCAGTGATGCCCTCTGCATGCTAGAAAAGAGGTCTCTACACAGAGCGAATAAAGAGAGTAATTGCGTCTGATTATCTGGACAGATTTTATAACTGAGAAACTATATGGTACAATCCTAGCTACTAGAGAGGTTAAGGCAGGAGAATCACTTGAACCCGGGAGGCGGAGGTTGCGGTGAGCCAGGATCGTGCCACTGCACTCCAGCGTGGGTGACAGAGCAAAACTCCATCTCAAAAAAATAATAATTACTTTGGATAAGAAGTAATTAATATTTCAGTGGTGAAAGTTACTCCATGACAGCCATCCTGGCTGTGGCTCCTCTTTTCCTGTGGAGTGTCCACTAAGCAACCTCTAAAGAAGGAAAGAAACTCCAGTAGGAATTGCATGTCAGCTTCTGCCCTGAGGTGCTTTCGTTTCTCTGTATAACTCCAGTTGTGTAGATCTGCCAATATGGAGCTGTTGTGACTCACAGGAAATAAGTGTCACTAAATGCCACCACAATCAGTTTACACTGGTCATCCTGTAAAGTTTTGTTTCTGGTCTCTAGAAATTGCTGAGATTCTTGAATCTCCACATACCTGTGGTAGATTTTCAAGGCATGAAGGAAGTACCCCCAGCTGCCTCCAGAGAGAAGGCGTGGGATGTCACCTTTCTATTTTCAGAGCTCTCCATCCTCTGTGCTGCTTTTGCAGTACGTTAAATGATGTCTCATTCATTGCTCATCATGTGTTATTCTGTGGGTGACGGTCTTGGTGGTAGAACTTCTGAACCTACCAGATACAGTCTTCCTTTTTTTGATAACTACCACCCCAAAAAGACATCCAGGGTCCCCTATGATCTCAAGACATACGACAGTCTGGCTCCTCAAAAGCAAGTGAATTTAAGTCCCTAGAGGAGTTATTGACCTTTCTTCCTGACAGAGTCCTCTGTGGCCCTTCCTGCCTCCCTTTCCTTCCAGGCCCTCTTTTCTGCCATGTTCTTCATGAAGCTTAATAACTCAGGAAACACCAATCTCTTACTTTGCTTCTTGGGAAATGGATTTTCTTAACTGATCAATTATGTGATGTCTTACATTGATGGACATGATTTTTCATAACATCATGCATTTTACAATTAGGGGAAAAAAACAAAGACTTTCTAGGTGAGCATTTATCCAAAATATAATATGAGAAACACTGAGAAGAGAGATCTTACAGAAAAAGGGTTCCACAGTCAAGCAAGTTTGGAGAACATTAACTGAAATTCCAAGTCACATTGGCTACATTTCAATGACTTCTCTCAGACCCCTTGTGGTAACAGGCTAGTCTAAATATGTTAAACTCATTGTTTCCAACTTTTGATTTAGGATAACTTTTCCAGATAATTTTTATTATGTTTCTATGGAACATAATTCAGAAATGTCAATCCTATTTGCTCCATTTTACAAATGAGAAAACAGAGATTGAAGTGACTAAGATGAGTTTGTCAGTATTTGAAACCTGATAAAGTCTAACCAATTTAGATTCATAACCCCATTAAGCTATGATCCATGTGGTTCAGTCTCAGAGCCAAGGCACCCTGGAGTCCTGATAAGTAAGCAGCATTGAGGAAAGGTCCCAGTTGGGGATTGTCAGAAATTGTTCTCATAGATGGCTAACCAGAAACAACCTGCTGGCACATCCTGCTACCGCACATAGTCCCAGCAGCACAATCCTGTAAAACTCCCCTCCAGCCCCTGGCTCTTGGCAGACAGTCCCTTCTCTGCCATGCTGCCTGGTGCTTCCTTGTAACATAGTTTTTCCCTAATTGACCTGCTTTCTTTTTTATTTAAGTTCTGGGATACACGTGCAGAACGTGCAGGTTTGTTGCATAGGTAAACGTGTGCCACGGTGGTTTACTGCACCCGTCAACCCATCATCTGCATTAGGTATCTCTCCCCTAGCCCCCAACCTCCTGACAGGCCCTGGTGTGTGATGTTCCCCTCCCTGTGTCCATGTGTTCTCATTGTTCAACTCCCACTTATGTGTGAGAACATGCAGTTTTGGTGTTCTGTTCCTGTGTTAGTTTGTTGAGAATGATGGTTTCCAGCTTCATCCATGTCTCTGCAAAGGACATGAACTCATCCTTTTTATGGCTGTATAGTATTCCATGATTTATAAGTGCCACATTTTCTTTATCTAGTCTATCATTGATGGGCATTTGGGTTAGTTCCAAGTCTTTTCTATTGTAAACAGTGCTGCAGTAAACATATGTGTGCCTATGTCTTTATAGTAGAATGATTTACAATCCTTTGAGTATATATCCTGTAATGGGATTGCTGAGTCAAATGGTATTTCTGATTCTAGATCCTTGAGGAATCACCACACTGTCTTCCACAATGGTTGAACTAATTTACACTCCCACCAACAGTGTAAAAGCATTCCTATTTCTCCACATCCTCTCCAGCGTCTGTTGTTTACTGACTTTTTAATGATCACCATTCTAACTGGCATGAGATGGTATCTCATTATGGCTTTGATTTGCATTTCTCTAATGACCAGTCAGCTTTTTTTCGTGTGTTTGTTGGACACATGAATATCTTCTTTTGAGGAGTGTCTGTTCATATCCTTTGCCCACTTTTTAATGGGGTTGTTTTTTTATTGTAAATTTGTATAAGTTCCCTGTAGATTCTGTATCGTAGCCCTTTGTCATATGGATAGATTGCAAAATTTTTCTCCCATTCCGTAGGTTGCCTGTTCACTCTGATGATCGTTTCTTTTGCTGTGCAGAAGCTCTTTAGTTTATGTAGATCCCATTTGTCTATTTTGGCTTTTGCTACAATTGCTTTTGGTGTTTTAGTCATGAAGTCTTTGGCCATGCGTATGTCCTGATTGATACTGCCTCGGTTTTCTTCTAAGGCTTTTATGGTTTTCGGTCTTAGGTTTAACTCTTTAATCCATCTTGAGTTAATTTTTGTATAAGGTGTAAGGAAAAGGTCCTTAGTTTCAGTTTTCTCCATATGGCTAGCCAGTTTTCCCAACATCACTTATTAAATAGGGAATACTTTCCCCATTGCTTTTTTTGTCAGGTTTGTCAAAGATCAGATGGTTGTAGATGTGTGGCGTTTTATTTGAGGCCTCGGTTCTGTTCCATTGGTCTATATCTCTGTTTTGGTACCAGTACCGTGAGTTTTGGTTACTGTAGCCTTGTTGTACAGTTTGAAGTCAGGTAGCGTGATGCTTCCAGCTTTGTTCTTTTTGCTTAGGATTGGCTATATGGGCTCTTTTTTGGGTCCATATGAAATTTAAGGTAGATTTTTTCTAATTCTGTGAAGAAAGTCAGTGGTAGCTTGATGGGGATAGCATTGAATCCATAAATTACTTCGGGTACTATGGCCATTATCACGATATTGATTCTTCCTAACCATGAGCATGGAATGTTTCTCCATCTGTTTGTGTCCTCTCTTGTTTCCTTGAGCAGTGGTTTGTAGTTCTCCTTGAAGAGGTCCTTTACGTTCCTTGTAAGTTGTATTTCTAGGTATTTGATTCTCTTTGTAGCAATTGTGAATGGGAGTTTGCTCATGATTTGGTTCTCTGTTTGTTGTTATTGGTGTATAGGAATGCTTGTGATTTTTGCATATTGATTTTGTATCCTGAGACTTTGCTGAAGTTGCTCATCAGCTTAAGGATATTTTAGGCTGAGATGATGGGGTTTTCTAAATATGCAATTATGTCATCTGCAAACAGTTACAGTTTGACTTCCCCTCTTTCTATTTGAATACCCTTTATTGCTTTCTTTTACCTGATTGCCCTGGCCAGAACTTCCAATACTATGTTGAATAGAAGTGGTGAGAGAGGGCATCTTTGTCTTGTGCTGGTTTTCAAAGGGAATGCTTGCAGCTTTTGCCCATTCAGTATGATATTGATTGTGGGTTTGTCATAAAAAGCTCTTATTTTGAGATACATTCCATTAATACCTAATTTCTTGAGAGTTTTTAGCATGAAGAGGTGTTGAATTTTATTAAAGGCCTTTTCTGCATCTATTGAGATAATCATGTAGTTTTTGTTATCGGTTCTGTTTATGTGATGGGTTACGTTGTTTGATTTGTGAATGTTGAACCAGCTTGCATCCCAGCGTTGAAGCTGACATGATCATGGTGGATAAGCTTTTTGATGTGCTGCTGGATTTGTTCATCAGCATTTTATCAAGGATTTTCACATTGATGTTCATTAGGGATATTGGCCTGAAATTTTCTTTTTTTGTTGTGTCTCTGCCAGGTTTTGGTATCAGGATGATGCTGGCCTCATAAAACGAGTTAGGGAGAAGTCCCTCTTTTTCTACTGTTTGGAATAATTTCAGAAGGAACGATACCACCTCTTCTTTGTACCTCTGGTAGAATTTGGCTGTGAATCCATCTAGTCCTGTGCTGTTTTTGACTGGTAGGCTATTAATTACTGCCTCAATCTCAAAATTTGTTATTGGTCTATTCAGGTATTCGACTTTTTCCTGGTTTAGTCTTGGGAGGTTGTATGTGTCCAGGAATTTATCCATTTTTTCTAGATTTTCTACTTTATTTGCATGGAGGTGTTTTTAGTATTCTCTGATGGTAGTTTGTATTTCTGTGGGATCAGTGGTGATCTCCCCTTTCTCATTTTTTATTGTCTCTATTTGATTCTTCTCTCTTTTCTTTATTAGTCTGGCTAGTGGTCTATCTATTTTGTTCATCTTTTCAATAAAGCAGGTCCTAGATTCATTGATTTTTTTGAAGGGTTTTTTGTGTCTCTATCTCCTTCAGTTCTGCTCCAATCTTAGTTATTTCTTGTCTTCTGCTAGCTTTTGAATTTGTTTTCTCTTGCTTCTCTAGTTCTTTTACTTGTGATGTTAGGGTGTCGATTTTAGATCTTTCTCACTTTCTCCTGTGGGCATTTAGTGCTATAAATTTCCCTCTAAACACTGTTTTAGCTGTGTCCCAGAGATTCTGGTACATTGTATTTTTTTTCTCATTAGTTTCAAAAACTTATTTAGTTGTACCTTAGTTTTCTTATTTACCCAGGAGTCATTCAGGAGCACGTTGTTCAGTTTCTATGTAGTTAAGCGGCTTTGAGTGAGTTTCTTAATCCTGAGTTCTAAATTTGATTGCACTGTGGTCTGAGAGACTCTTTGTTATAATTTCCATTCTTTCGCATTTGCTGAGGAGTGTTTTACTTCCAATTATATGGTCAATTTTAGAATAAGTGTGATGTGGTGCTGAGAAGAATGTATATTCTGTTGATTTGGGGTAGAGAGTTCTGTAGATGTCTGTTAGGTCCGTTTGGTCCAGAGCTGAATTCATGTCCTAAGTACCCTTGTTCATTTTCTGTGTCGTTGATTGGTCTAATATTGACGGTGGGGTGTTAAAGTCTCCCAGTATTATTTTGTAGAAGTCTAAGTCTCTTTGTAGGTCTCTAAGAAGTTCCTTATGAATCTGGGTGCTCCTGTATTGGGTGCCTATATATTTAGGATAGTTAGCTCTTCTTGTTGCGTTGATGTCTTTAGCATTATATAATACCTTTCTTTGTCTCTTTTGATCTCTGTTGGTTTAAAGTCTGTTTTAGCAGAGACTAGAATTGCAACCCCGGCTTTTATTTTGCTTTCCATTCGCTTGGTAAATCTTCCTCCATCCCTTTATTTTAGGCCTATGTGTGTCTTTGTACATGAAATGGGTCCCCTGAATACAGCACACCAATGGGTCTTGACTTTTTTTTTATTTATTTATTTATTTATTTATTTATTTATTATTTTTTTTATTTTTTTATTTTTTTATTTTTTGAAAGAAAGAAAAAAAAAGACTGTACGAGAGAAAGAAAGAGGAAGGAAAAGAGGGAGAGAGAACAGGATTCTTGTTCTACTGCCCAGGCTAGAATGCA
>CAUYLG010040591.1:0-15346 GCA_963573385.1 Cacajao melanocephalus
CCACCCATGGGTACCCCAAGTTCAGTGGTGACAAAGGAATGAGAAAAAGACAGATTAAGAATGAAAGTGGGACCAGGGGACCATCACTTTTTACTGAAGGCAGTGAAGGCCCCGAACTCTGGTTTACACAATATTTACTGAACACAGTCACTTTTATCTACAGGGCAGGTGGCAGGGTGAATCGGTGAAGCGAGGCTGTGCATCAAACATAAAATTCACAGCAGTGGCGGTTTATGTGAGTTTCTCTAGAACTAAAAGCATATGCTTATCAATAGACAGTGCAGCTGGTGGGAGCAGGCTTAGCAAGGAGCCTACATGTCTGGTTACATTCCAGTGCTTCACGGGAGTGTTATGTCCATGGACACTATGTTTAGAATATCAGAGCTTAGGTCACTCTGTTCCTGGGAACGTGCTGGCATAGAGAGTCCTTCCTCTCCAGAGGCCTCCACAGCCTTCCGCAGCTTATTGTTCCTGATTTCTTTCACACATCATTTATAACCAGTTTATGAAGGTCCACTGTAAACCCTTCCTCCATTGCTGCTTCCCCCAACATATTTGCTACTCAGGGAATAAATGGTGATGTTTCCTATAAAACACTCATATGAAGAAAGAGTACTCAGTGCTTAAAAATGATAGGGTTCCAGTCTGTAAAGTATATTCTCTTAAATATCAGGCTGGGCACAGTAGGTCATGCCTGTAATCCCAGCACTTTGGGAAGCCAAGGCAGGTGGGTCACCTGAGGTCAGGTGTTTGAGACCAGCCTGGCCAAAATGGTGAAACCCTGTCTCTACTAAAAATACAAAAATTAGCCGGGCATGATGCTTGGTACCTGTAGTCCCAACTAATCAGGAGGCTGAGGCATGAAAATTGCTTGAACTTGGGAGGAGGAGGCTGCAGTGAGTGGAGACTGTGCCACTGCGCTCCAGCCTGGGTGACAAGAGTGAGACTCCATCTCAAAAAAAAAAAAAAAAGAAATACAAAATATGGTTATTCTACATAGTGAAAATACAGCTGAATGTGTCTAGGGAAAAAAAACACAACTATGTAGTGTCATATAACTTCCATATACCTCTCTACTCTTCTCTGAGTCCTAGGAGGCTGACTACGTCAATCAACTCCCCTGTCCCATCCCATATTCCGTTGGGTTCAGCCACAAGCAAGAGATGAAAGGAAGGTAAGTCAGGCAAAATACATATTCCCCTGGCTCCTTCCCTGGGTGGAAGCGTCACCCTGGGTGCTCTCTTTCAATTGAAGCTCAGAGCACTTGTCAGGGCCCCCCTCCCCACTTAGCTCTCTGTCTCTGGATTCAGGTCTAGGGTTAGTAAGAGGTTATGCTGTTATGAGCCCCGGAGTACAGCATGATCTTTCATAGTTTCTCTGTGTCCTGATAATATCTTGTAAATAGTCGCCTTTTGATTGCCTTGCTAGAGCCCTGATTGATAAAACATGTTGACACAAAGTACTTCACGCAGATGGCCAGAGAGTCCTCAAAAGCACTGTAAAACCACTCTACTATGCCTCCCTCATAAATTCACTCTCCCCCTCTCCTGGTAACTATTCCATAACTCTCTCTCAAACCACCATCAACGCATCCCGTTCTCACTTTGAACATCCTCACCCTCCAGCCACCGTATGTACTTACCCTTCTGTATCTGTACTGTTACCTGTATATTCTGTCTTCCCTCTGTGACTATGGATAAAACTCTAGGCTTCGAAGACCAGTCCCTCCACTTGCCCACACAAAGACATTTTCACCTCTCTCCCTTGTACTCCCAACTATTTTCACTTTACTGGATCATTCTAATAAGCAAAAAAGCTGATGCAATATCTCCTATCTTGTAAATAAATGCATAGAAAAATAAATAAATAAATTCCCTTCCATGATCTCACTCTAGTGATTATCCTATTTCTCTACTCCTCTTAATAACAAAACTCTTTTGATGAGTTGTCTAAACCAGTGTGATCCACCAGAAATATTTGAGTCACATATGTCATTTGAAATTTTCCAGTAGTCACAAGAAAAAAATATATAAATATATCATTTTTATTTAACCCAATATATCTTAAACATTATCGTTTCAACAGGTAATCAATATTAAAAAATAATCAGATAGCTTACACTCTTTTTTTGTACTGAATCTTCAAAATCCGGTATATACTTTGTACTTACAGCATATCACAATTTGGAGTAGTCATATGTGCCTACTGGCTACACTATTGTAAGTCTAAATTAACTGTCTTTGTTCTCACCTTCCTCATTTTCCATTCTCTTTTTTCTGCCTTTTTTTTTTTTTTTTTTTTGGAGACGGAGTTTCGCTCTTGTCGCCCAGGCTGGAGTGTGCAGTGGCGCGATCTCAGCGCACTGCAACCTCTGTCTCCTGGGTTCAAGCAATTCTCCTGTCTCAGCCTCCTGAGTAGCTGGGATTACAGGCATGCGCTACCATGCCTGGCTATTTTTGTATTATTAATACAGATGAGGTTTGACCTTGTTGGACAGGCTGGTCTTGAACTCCTGACCTAAGGTGATCCACCCACCTTGGCCTCCCAAAGTGCTGGGATTACAGGCGTGAGCCAACACACCTGGACTTTTTTTTTTTTTTTTTTTTTAAGAAACAGGATCTCACTCTGTTTCTGTTGCACAGGCTGGAATATGGTATCACAATCATAGCTCCCTGCTGCCTCCAACTCCTGGGCTCAAGCTATCCTCCCACCTCAGTCACCCAAGCAGCTGGGACTATAGGCATCTGCCACCATGCTGGGCTATGTTTTTGGATTGTAGCTTTTAAAGATTTTTTTGGAGATGGAGTCTCCCTATGTTGCCCTGTATACATAGCTGGTCTTGAACTCCTGGGCTCAGGTGATGGTCCCACCATCTTGGCCTCCCAAGGTACTGGGATTACAGCCATAAGCCACCACAGCCAGCCCCCATTCTCCCTTAAACCCACCACAATGATGTCTTCATTCTAGTCACTCCATGAAGTAGTTCTTGTCAAGAGCATCTCCATGTTAACAAATCCAACTGTGAGTTCTCAGTCTTCATCTTCTTTAGTCTCTCTCAGAAGAACTTAACTCAGTTGATCATCCTATCCTTGAAACACTTTCTACTCTTCACTTCCAGAACCCACACTCTTCTGGTTTTCCTTCTATATCAGCTCTTCTCAATCTCTTTTGCTGGTTCTTCCTCTTGTGTGCCTCTAAATGTTGAACATCCTAAACTCAGTCCTTCCACCTCTTTCCTATCTACATTCACCACAACCTTGCCCTGAAGATAATCTCATTCTGTTTCATGCTTTAAATACACTAATGATGACCGGGTGCAGTGGCTCACTCCCATAATCTCAGCACTTTGGGAAGCCGAGGTGGGTGGATCACGGGGTCAGGAGATCGAGACCATCCTGGCCAATACGGTGACACCCGTCTCTACTAAAAATACAAAAATTAGCTGGCGTGGTGGTGCGTGCCTGTAGTCCCAGCTATTCGGGACACTGAGGCAGCAGAATCACTTGAACCCAGGAGGTAGAGGTTGCAGTAAGCCGAGATTGCGCCACTGCACTCCAGCCTGGTGACAGAGTGAGACGCCATCTCAAAAAAAAAGAAAATACACTAAGGACTCCCAAATTCACATCTCTAGTCCTGACTCCGGATGTATGATCAGCATTCCAATTGGATATCCAAAAGGTCTCTAAATATATCCAGAACTCAATTACTGATGTCCATCTCACTTCACACTGTCTTTCCAGCTGAGTAAATGGCGTGCCATTCATGTAGCTGCCTAGCCAAAAATCTCTATAGTCATGCTGACTTCTTTCTTGCTCTCACACAACACAACCAATCCTTGATCAACCCGCATTTTCTATCTTCACTGTATACCCAGAATCTCACTAGCTCCAATGCCACCACCATGGTTCAGGCTACTATCACCTCCCATCTGGATTATTAAAGAGTCTCCTGACTGGCCTCCTTGCTTCCACCTTTACTTCCCAGCTATCTATTTTCATTTTAAGGCATAAGTCAAATCAGATCACAAACGTTCCAATGGCTCTCCTTCACACTTAGAATAAAATTCAAAGTGCAGATAATTTACAGCTCTAAGGTGACTTGTAAGGACCTACGTAATTTGTCCCCAGCTATACCTCATTTCCCTCCCAGGACTGACTCATTGCTATTCCTGGAACACACCAAACATGCTCTTACCATAATAACTTTGTACTCCTTCTTTTAAAGCTCTTCCCCAGAACTCCACAAAACTTACTTGCTACTTTCACTGAAGTTTTACTTTGCCAAATATCACTTCCTCACTGAGGTCATCCTCAACCTCCCTATTTAATAGGTCACTCAGTAATCAAACTCTATCCTTTATTTCACTTGCACTCACCGCCAACTCAACAAATCATCATTCATCTAAAGAGGATAGCTCTGCTCCATCACACATTCAAGCATAATGCTGAGTAAAGAAGACATTAAATGTCTTGTAGAAGGATTATATGAACAAAAGGTGGACAGAGAAAAGTGGAGCAGGTGTTCATTAGGCTGTTTGTGACTTTCCTTGTGGTCCCAAAGTCCTGAAAGATGAGGTCAAATGGCTGAAAAGAAAGTGAAAGATCAGCTTACCTGGGACATGGCTTTACAAAGTCCCACAGCCATTCCTCCTTCTTCAGTTTTCTCTTCTGAAGAAGAACAAAGTCCTGAGAAGGGAGAGTTAAGGAAGAAACAAGTGATGTGCCAGCCCTATGTTGTTGGCCCGAGACTCACAAAAATAGAACTACTGCCCCTTTCTCCTCCCTCCATGGGCCAGCCTCACCTTTTCCAAGATCTGGGGAGGGGTGAGGGAGTCAATGCTGAACTTGACTTAGAAGTCAAGTTATAACGCTGAACTTGACTTAATATAAGTCAAGACTTATATTAAGGACACATAGCCTGAACTCGACAAAATCCAACATCTGTCCTGTGGCCAACAAGGTGGTTAATGATCTGGCCCCTGGCTGCTTCTGTGACCTAATTTCCTACCCTTCTCTCCCTTGCTCGCCACACTCCAGCACACAGGCCTTCCTACTGTTACTCAAACGCCGTGTACACCCCTCCTTCAGGGTTGTGGCCTTTTCCTTCTGCCTGGAACCTTCTTCTCCCAGACACCAGCATGGCCCACTCCTTCTCTTTATTCCTATCTTTGTTCAAGGGTCACTTCATCAGAGGGACTTCCCTGAAAATTCTACCTAAAGAGAACCCCTGTTCCAGGCACTCCCTTTTTCTTTACCTGAATTATTTTTCTTCTTAGTCATTGGACATGTTATATACTGTTTTGTTTCTTTATTGTTTCTCTTCCCATACAAGATTGTAAGATCCAAGAGAACTAGGTTTTATTTGGTTCACTGGTGTATTCTAATGACAGAACACCACCAAATCATTGTAGGTGCTCAAAAATATTAGATAAATGAATAAATAAATTGGGCCAGGTATGGTGGCTCATGCCTGTAATCCCAGCACTCTGGGAGACTGAGGAGGGCGGATCACAAGGTCAAGAGATCAAGACCATCTTAGCCAACATGGTGAAACCCCGTCTCTACTAAAAATACAAAAATTAGCTGGGCATGGTGACGTGTGCCTGTAGTCACAGCTACTTGGGAGGCTGAGGCAGGGGAATCACTTAAACCTGGAAGGCGGAGGTTGCAGTGAGCCAAGATCACGCCACTGCACTCCAGCCTGGGCGACGGAGCGAGACTCTGTCTCAACAACAACAACAAAAAGCTTCTGCAACCTGAGAAGAAGCAATGCAGTCTTCTTAGCATCTTGGAGCAGAAGCCTTAAGTCAGGCCTGTAAAAGAAACTTCAGTTTGTTTTGTTCTGATAGCTGTGTATCTCTTGGGCAATATATTTCTAAGTTTGAAATGAGCCATTCATCGCTAAAAGAAGGTATGATGAAAAAAAACTTTGTTTTTATGTAGCACCCAGACCCAGGTTGATCCACTCTTTCCCTCAACTCGGCCAAGTTAACCCATCTCTCAGAAACTTTCTTTTCCGCTGTCAAGACTGTATGAGCCAACACCTGGGGCAGAAAAGTGCCACCCTTTTTCCTGCTTGGATTCTACGCACATTTGGAAATGTAATGGGAATATTTTTCTTTTCTTTTTTTTTTTTTTTTGAGACGAAATGTCGCTCTTGTCCCCCAGGCTGGAGTGCAATGGTGCGATCTCAGCTCACTGCAACCTCTGCCTCCCAGGTTCAGGCGATTCTCTTGCCTCAGCCTCCCGAGTAGCTGGGATTACAGGCATGTGCCACCACACTTGGCTAATTTTTGTATTTTTAGCAGAGATGGAGTTTCACCATGTTGGCCAGGCTGCTCTTGAACTTCTGACCCCAGGTGATCCACCAGCCTTGGCGTCCCAAAGTCCTGGGATTACAGGCATGAGCCACTGTGCCCGGCTGAGAATATTTTTCTTTATCAACTGAGAAGGTCAAAATAAAAAGCTCAGCACACTTGGCACATCAGAAACAGAGCCATGGGTCCAGACTCTCAGCACCAAACGTGGAAGAGTTTTGACAAGGACAAAGCTAAAATCTCAAATTCAATAACCTAAGGAGAGGAAGACTGGGCTTTCAGGTTGGGCTTCTCTCCTCCAGAAGCAGCTAATTTGAGGATGGCCTCACTACAGTGTTTTTAGACTGAGGCCTGTTACTCACAAGGGAACAGAAGGAAGAAACCGTATTAAGTTCCCATGTTCTGCAGGTTCCTACTCCAAGACCAGAACATCTTTTCCAAACCTCTCAAAACCCATGGCAACCATTTTTCACCGTCTCGACGTGGGAAAGAACGAGTCAGTTTAGTAATTAAAAGCAAGAACTTGACTGGACACAGCCGGAACGGTGGCTCAGGCCTATAACTCCAACACTTAGGGAGGCCAACGTGGGAGGACTGCTTGAGCCCAAGTTTCAGACCAGCCTGGGCAATATGGCATGGTCTCTACAAAAAATAAAAATAAAAACAATTAGCCAGGCATGGTGGCACACGCCTATGGTCCCAGTTACTTGGGAGGTTGAGGCAGGTGGGTTGCTTGAGCCCAGGAGGTCAAGGCTGCAGTGAGCTGCAATCACACCACTGCACTCCAGCCTGTTTGACAGATTGAGACCCTATCTCGTGGGGGGGTGGGAGAGGGGGAAGTGAGACCTCTAGAACTAAACTGCTTGGGTTTGAGTTCTGGTGCTGCCACTTGTTAACTGTGTGAACTTGGGCAATTTTAATATTTCTGTGTTTCATACATCAATCCCACAATCTCATATACGCACACTAATTCTCACCCAATCACATATACACGGGTGCACAAACACACCCATAATCTCACACAGTACACAGCCAGCCACATAAGCACGAAGATGGCCACACACAATTACACCAACAGATAAACAATCACACGCAATCACACACACAGTAGCATATCACACAAGCCACACATCTTGTCACAACTACCTATACAAAACTATACCTGCAGAGACAGATGGTCATAGTTGCACAATCACACTTGCTGTCACACACATTGAAACGCAGTTGTATCTGCAGAAACAGATGGTCACATAACCACACACATGCATTCACACAAACACACAATGTCACACCCCAGTCTCTCACAAACTCATACACAGCTACACCTGCAGAGGCAGTCACGCACAAACATATTCACAGTTTCACCCCCAGACACAGATGCTTACAGTCACACACTAGCGGGCGCGCGCGCACTCGCGCACACACACACACGCACACACACAGTGCCACAAGATCACATTCTGTCACACCCGCAGGGTGTCATATAGTTATACGCAATAACACAGTGAAATACACACGGCCTCCCCAACGGCGTCTGCCAGGTTCCCATCCCTGGCGCGGCCGGTCCACCCGGAGCCCGCCCTTGACCTCCCGCTCTCGCCTGGGGCCCGGCCCCACTCACCTCCCGGCGCCACGGGCTCTGCAAAGGGGCCCCGCGACCGAGACCCGCGACGTCACCTCCCAGAATCCCCCGCGAGGAGGAGCGAGACGAGGACAGGCGTGCAGGACCCTGAGTTCTGCGAGATCTGAACCAACAACACCGAGTTCCCTACGGACCCCGCGAACCACGAGCCCCAGAACGCTTTGCGTCACGGCCGTCATCGCTGAACTACAACTCCCAGAGGACCCCGCGGCCCTCTCCACTGCGCGCCTGCGCTAGGAGCGCAGGTGCCGGAGACGGCTGTGCGCGGTCCGGGGCTCTCGAGAGACGGCGAGCTGCTGTGTGGAGCAAAGCGGCCAGGCTGCGCGCAGGGCTGACTGGTTGAATGCTTGGGTGTGGCGGTTCGTGTGTGACTGTTGCTGCACGCCTTTGTGCTTGCACACGAAAGGAGCGACGGATTCTGTCAGTGCAGGGTGCTTCTGTATTTCACATCACGTCCCGTGATTGTGGGTGGTTGAATGTGAAAGTGATTGTGGGTGAGAGCTACTGTGGGTGACATTCGGGTGTGACCGTTTCTGCTACTATGAGGATACCACTGATCCTATGTGTGTATCTGACTGTCTCCCTGTCTCACTGTTCCTCCACCCTGTCTCCTGCTGTGGCCCAGACTGGAGTGCAGTGACGCGATCTCGGCTCACTGCAACCACCGTCTCCTGGGTTCAAGCGATTCTAGTGCCTCAGCCTCCCGAGTAGCTGGGACTACAGGCGCCCGCCACCATGCCCGGCTAATTTCTGTATTTTCAGTAGAGAAAGGATTTCCCCATGTTGGCCAGGCTGATCTGGAGCACCTGGCCTCTAGCCATCCGCCCGCCTCGGCCTCCCAAAGTGCAGGGACCACCACGCCTAGCCTGGTATCCTCATTTGTATATCCCATCTCTTCCTGCACCTAGTGATGCCAGTCACATTTCATTAGTATGAGGTTGCTCGTTTGCACCAAAACTGTAAGGAGTTTGGTAGCCAATAGCCCTGGTGTTCCTCCTGCTGTTGTTTCCACCTTTTCACTCTACAACTTTAGGCCCCAACTTTAAGAAAACTGCCCACAGTCAGGACAAGAATGTGAGTCCCTGAGTGAAAGTCCCAGACTAAAGCAGCATTCTTCCCCATCTCTAGTCCCTGAAATACTGAAACGTGTACCCATGTCAAGATGCTAGTAAGTCAAGATTCTTATGTGGAAGCAAGAGGAAGTTCTTGAGAACACATCCTTGGAGAATACATCTTCCAATCCCCTGCCACAGCGAGCCCTCTAATGGCTAAGGCCAGAGAATCTTCTACAAAAGGTGTGTGGGTACTAGGGTAGAACTGATTGCTGTTTAATTCTGTGAAATTGGGCTTTATTACCTTCAGAAGAAATCAGACAATTTTTTTTAAAGGCTCTACAAACATGTAATAGGCTGCTTCGATGGGGAAATTTATAAGTTGTGTTCTTTGGATGATAATTGTGGTTTGGTACTTGACAAGTACATTAAGCAGTTCTTCCCTGGACTTAATTATCAGGAAAGTTAGAGATTATCTTGGATGTTTCATACCTAGGTGCTGAAATTTAAGATTCTTTTTGAGACGAAGTTTCTCTCTTGTTGCCCAGGCTGGAGTGCAATGGCACAATTCTGGTCACTGCAACCTCTGCCTCCTGGGTTCAAGCAATTCTCCTGCCTCAGTCTGCCAAGCAGCTGGGATTACAGGTGTATGCCACCATGCCTGGCTAATTTTGTATTTTTAGTAGAGACAGGGTTTCTCCATGTTTGTCAGGCTGATCTCAAACTCCCGACCTCAGGTGATCCACCTGCCTCAGCTTCCAAAAGTGCTGGGATTACAGGCATGAGCCACCATGTCTGGCAGATTCTCCATTCTTTTTATTGAGACATGGTCTCTCTCTCTCACCCAGGAGTGCAGTGGGGCCATTTTGGCTCACTGCAGCCTTGACTTCCTGGGCTCAAGCAATCCTCCCACCTCAGCCACCCAAGTTCCTGGTACCACAGACGTCCACCACACCTGGCTAATTTAATTTTTTGTAGAGACCAGGTCTCGCTATGTTGCCCAGGCTGCTCTTGAACTCCTAAAGTCAAGCAATCCTCCTGTCTCCGCCTCCCAAAATGTTGGGATGACAGGGAGGAGCCACCTCGCCTGGCCACATCTCCATTCTTGACTAGGTATACTTTCAGAGAAACTTTGGGTGTATATGACTATCTCCTTATGTGTCAGTAACTGATTCTTGGCAGGCCTTTTGTCCTTTATGTTTCTTATCTCATATCCCCAAGTCCAACACTAGTTTGAGTTTGGTCATTTCCACAGATTAGGGCAGTGGTCCTGAAAGTATGCCAGCTATGTGGCTGCACTGCTGAAACAAGTAATGGTGGTGCTATGTCCATCATGGTCTAGTCAAGACAGCAGAACCACATGGGAATTCAATTACAGGAAACTGATTATATAATATGGAGGACGGAAAGAGCACCAAGGGAAAGATTTGTAACTTGAAGAAACAACTAACACTCTAGAGCTTAGAGAACAAAGAGGAAGAGATGGATTTGCCACTATCTAAGAGCTCTCAGGAGGGGTTTTAGCTCAGCAGTAACTGGTTTTGGCAGTCTAGTGCTGGGAAAATGGAAGGAATTTGCAAGCAAGGCACAGCTCCCCTCTACTGCTAGAGAGCTAGACAGAATTGGAAAGTAGGAAGCAAAGTCCTTCTCCATTTATGCCTTTTAGTCTCTCTTAAATGGACATTAAGGCAAAGGAATCCAGGAAATGTCTTTAGCAGAGTCCCAGCCCCAGCATCACAGAATAAAGGCATGGCTGGAGCTGAAACATGACAGGCAAATAAGCAGCACATGATCTTTTTAATATTGGCTGGAAAATAAGTTTATTCATATCATTTTCCAAGTTTATTTTTCCTCCCAGAAACTTTTCTTAGAAATGTTATTACTTCCTGGCTGGGTGTGGTGGTGCACGCCTGTAATCCCAGCACTTTGGGAGGTCGAGGTGGGTGGATCACAGGGTCAGGAATTCAAAATCAGCCTGGCCAATATGGTGAAACCCCATCTCTACTAAAAATACAAAAATTAGCCAGGCATGGTGGTGCATGCCTGCAATCCCAGCAATGACTGACAGAGCCACAGTGCTGTGTGTGTCCTCTGGTCTCTGATGAAGTATGACTCCTGGCTAACAGCTTTACCATATTCCCTGTACACATAAAGTTTCTATCCTGAGTGTGTCCTCTGATGTCTGATTAGGTTTGACTTCCAACTAAAACCCCGCCCACACTTTCTGCAAATATAAGGCTTCTCTCCTGAATGTGTCCTCTGGTGTCTAATGAGGTGTGACTGCCGGCTAAAGCCTTGCCCACACTCCCTGCACACATGAGGCTTCCCCCCGAGTGTTCCCTATGGTGTTTAATGAGAGTTAACTTATCACAAAAGCCTTGCCCACACTCTCTGCACACAAAGGCACCTGAGTGTGCCCTCTTGTGCCTATATAGGTTAGGCTTCTGCCGAAACCTTCTACCACACTCCCTGCACATAAAAGGCTTTTCCCCTGAATGTGTCCTCTGGTGTGAGACGAGGGTGGATTTATCATTAAACCCTCGTCCACACTCGCTGCATACAAATGGCTTCTCCCCGGAGTGTGTCCTCTGGTGTGTGATAAGGGTCGACTTCCGGGTAAAGCTTCGCCCACACTCCATACATACAAATGGCTTCTCCCCTGTGTGTGACCTCTGGTGTTTGTTAAGGTTTGATTTCAGGCTAAAGAATTGCCCACACTCCAGACAGACATAAGGTTTAACCCCTGAGTGGGTCCTCTGGTGTGTTTTGAGGTTTGATTTCCAGCTAAAGTGACGCCTACATTCTGTGCATACATAAGGCTTCTCTCCTGTGTGTGTCCTTAAGTGTCTGATGAGGTGTGACTTCTGGCTAAAGCCTTGCTCACACTCCCTGCAAATGTAAGGCTTCTCTCCTGAATGCGTCCTCCTGTGTCTGATGAGGTGTGAATGCTGGCGAAAGCCACGCCCACATTCCCTGCAGACGTAAGGCTTCTGCCCAGTGTGCGCCCTCTGGTGGGTGATGAGGTTTGACTTCAGGCTAAAGCTCTGGCCACATTCCTTGCACACATAAGGCTTGAGCCCTGAGTGTGTCCGCTGATGTGTGAAGAGGTTCGACTTCCAAGAAAAGCCTCGTCCACAGTCCTTGCACACATACGGTTTCTCCCCTGAGTGTGTCCTCTGATGTGTGATCAGGTTTGACTTCCAGGTAAAGCCTCGCCCACATTCCCCGCACACATGAGGCTTTCCCCCAGAGTGTGTCCTTGGGTTTCCAATGAGGACTGACATACTGCCAAAGCTCTGTCCCCACTCAGTGTACCTGTAAGCTGTCTCCCGTGTTTGTGTCTTCCGGAGGCTAAGTAGGTTTGACTCCTTGATAAAGCCTGGCCCAAACTCTTCATATTTGATTTCTCCAAATCCTGAGACTTCTAAGCCATGCAATCTTTTGTCTGTTTCCTCAAGGTCGGCCTTCTGTTCAGGGCTGGGCCCTATATCCACCACTGTGTCATCTTCCTTGGACCATGCCGGCTGTTCTTCAGGTGGGCTGGAGAGTGCCTTTGAAGTGCCACTTTTGCTTACTCTCCCAAACTGGACTTTGGAGTCTTCTCTCTCTTGAATCCATTCTGCTTTGCCACTCAAGCAGAATGGATCCTGCTGTTGTTTCTGATCTTCCGGATAGTGTTTTCCCTGCTGGAGAGGATTTCCTGCACATAAACTTGAAAACAGCTGAGGGAGATGACCCAGCCACACGTGTTGGCTGAGAGCTTGCCGACTGGAGAATATCAGAGGGCAGGAGGGACAAAGTTGAATTTCCGGCTTTGATCCTGCGAAAGAAAGAACATTTTCAGAGGGGTCATAGGTAGGGCTATGTAAGCAACTTTGCCTTGTCCATTGGTCATTCGTACCATATTACATCACAAGCTCTCTCCCAGTTAGACATCCTTCCCAACATTTATTTTTCCTTTCACTTCATGCATTACATTTTCTTTTGATGTTGTTGTTGTTGTTGTTGTTTTTGAAACGGAGTCTTGCTGTCACCCAGGCTGGAGTGCAGTGGTGTGATCTTGGCTCACTGCAACCTCCACCTCCCGGGTTCAAGCAGTTCTCCTGCCTCAGCCTCCCGAGTAGCTGGGATTACAGGTGGCTCACCAGCACGCCCGGCTAATTTTTGTATTTTTAGTAGAGAAGGGGTTTCATCATGTTGGCCATGCTGGTCTCAAAGTCCTGACCTCAGATGATCCACCCACCTCAGCCTCCCAAAGTGCTGGAATTACAGGCAGGAGTCACTGTGCCCAGCCCTATGCATTATGTTTTCTATTGCAGGAGTTGGCAAACTCACCTGACAGGCCGAATCTAGCCTGAAACCTGTTTCTGTATGGCCTGCCAGCTAAAAATGGTTTTTACCTTTTTAAAAAGGGGTTGAACTCAAAAGAGAGAGACAGAAGAGGAGAGGTGGGGGGGAGAAAGAAGAAGTAGGAGGAGGAGGACAAAGAAAACGATGAGGAGAAAGAAGAAGTGACAAAGATTGCATGTGTTCTCAAAAACTTAAAATACATACTGAGTGACCCTTTATAGAAAGGCATATTGACACCTATCCTATTGCAATGTAGAAAACTCATACAAAACACTTATTTTCGTTTTCACATTATCTGACAAACAAAAAGTTCTAGAAATCAACCAAAAGGATAAAAAGAAATTGAGAAATATTTATTCATGGAAAACACTGGCCTCAGGTAAGAACAGTAAGATTCTGTGACATTATTGCCGGAGTTGCTCTTACCCTCTTCCACCTCCTCACTAGCTTGGTTAATGCAATGTTTATAGCAGAGCAGGTTATAAAATGATCAGGGTTGCTGCTACTAGAGGGGACTCACGTGATGTGGAGTGGACGGTGAGAAACCAATGCCCAGTAGAGCTGTCATTAAAAGTCATGATCTAGGTAATGAGTGAATAGGAACGGCCAGCAATTGCTGTCTAAGGCTGCAATCTCGGCTGGCACCAAGAAGATTGACAGATGATCCAGAAATTTGGCAAGAAGACTTAGCCAGCCAGAGAGGGGCTTGACAAGCCCTCCACACAACTCTGGCTGACTGGAAGGCCCTGGCAAAAGCAGGAAAGACAGCAATAAAAGAGGTTTTTAATACCTATTTTTAGATTGCATTCCAGCCTGGGCAATAGAGCAAGATTCCTGTTCTCTCTCCCTCTTTCTCTACTTCTTTCTTTCTTTCATTAAAAAAAAAAAAAAAAAAAAGACAGTAAATGGGTGGGAGCAAGCTACCCACACATCCCTGCCCGACAAAGAGGCTACAGCCAGGGCAGAGGAAAGATAAGAGGGCTCAGTGGTAAGTAAACAGCCCTGAAATCCTTAAAAACAACCTGAACTTTGAATGTACTTCCCAACCCACACACCATTCATACAGGCGGGAAGGCTTCCTAACTCAGATCTTTAAGTGCCAAAGACAGATTAAAGTGCCAATTCTTGCAGGCCACTAAGCTCTGCAGCCACAAGGTTGATATCTAGGAAGCCAAGATTGAAAATAAACAGAAGAATAAAATTTAAAAATCATGCAGGAACATTGTTTACACAGAGGAGACATATTCCACAAATTTGGTCTAGAAAAGTGACTAAAAGAAAAAGCAGCAATGACAATCTTCAGGTGGGAAATACATACAGGTATCAGAGGGAGTGCAATAGAACATCTAAAATATCCAGGTTTCTAAGAAACAAGGAAGAGTAACCCATACTCAGGAAAAAATGCAGTCAATAGAAGCTGTCACTGAGTAGGTCCAGACTTAAGGAAAAAAAAAAAGACTCCGAAGCTGCTACTATAAATGTGTTCAAAGGGCTGAAGGAAATGATGTAATACAATTTGGCTCCATGTTCCCCACCAAAAAATGTCGAATTATAATCCCCAGTGTTGGAGGTGGGGTCTGGTGAGAGGTGACTGGATCATGGGGCAGCTTCTCATGAATGGGTTAGTACTATCCCCTTGGTGCTGTTCTTGTGATGGTAAGTGAGTTCTCGTGGAATCTGGTTGTTTAGAAATGTCCTCCTGCCACTCTCTTGCTCCTGCTGCAGCCATGTGAAGTATCTGCTCCCACTTCACCTGCTGCCATGACTGTAAGTTTCCTGAGGCCTCCCCAGAAGCTGAGCAGGTGCCAGCATCATGCTTCCTGTACAGCCTGCAGAACTGTCAGCCAATTAAACCTCTTGTGTTTATAAATTACCCAGTCTCAGGTTTTTTGTTTTGTTTTGTTTTGTTTTTTTGAGATGGAGTCTCGCTCTGTCACCAGGCTGGAGTACAGTAGCACGATCTCGGCTCACTGCAACCTCCACCTC